>JAOVYW010036009.1:3540-21034 GCA_025775045.1 Hiodon tergisus | reverse complement strand
AGTGCAAGACTCACAGGTCAGTGTGGTTCCTGCACTTCCAGAAAACACAGAGCCCCCAGCTCAAGGCTCACAGATCAGTGTGGTTCCTGAACTTTCAGAAAACACAGAACCCCCAGTGCAAGACTCACAGGTCAGTGTGGTTCCTGCACTTCCAGAAAACACAGAGCCCCCAGCTCAAGGCTCACAGATCATTGTGGTTCCTGAACTTTCAGAAAACACAGAACCCCCAGTTCGAGACTCACAGGTCAGTGTGGTTCCTGCACTTCCAGAGACAGACAGTACAAATCTGATGCCCTCACACTCAGGGTTAACAGAGTCCCAGGTTGACACAGAGACTCCCCCGGGTCCACAGCAGACTCTGGGTTCCCCTTACACAGGTACCATGGGCAGCTCTCCTTTGGCTGACAATCCACTGGAGGGGGAGAACCTCTCCAACAACAACAGCATGGACCCAGCCTCCACCGGCCAAGTTGCTCAATTAGAGCTACTGCCGTCCACAGAAGGCTCTCCGAAAAGAAAGATTCACCAGATCATTCTACCAGAGAAGACGAGTAAAAGACCACAAACAGCACTTGAGAAGAAAATTCGATAGACCTTCTACACCCACTACAGGCTTCGGAGACAAATACTGTATATGGAAACAAACTAATACTGTTTTATAAATAATTAACATGATATGCATGTATGGAAATCTATGAACCTATATGAATCTATATACATATCATATACTCAGATAGATAAATCATATATCAAATACAAATACACACACACACACGTTAATGGATGCATGACCACAATGAATTATTCTGTATTTAACAAAAATAACACATCTGATGCTATCCCAGTCTTCCAGGAGCACTGAATGCCATGCGTTCGATTATTTCAGTTTTGTATGTAATAATTATTTAATTAAATTAATTTTAATAGTTCTGTAAATAAACATTTGAGCAAACTTTTTCAGTTGATAAGCAGTATCGAGTTTTACGAAGCTTGCTGGATTAAAAAAAACTTTTTAGCAAATCTTTAATGCAGATTTTTCCTTTTGAACGTTGTTTTCATGGATGCAGTGCTCATCTTATATTTCATTGGTTTGTTATCCTTTTTTCCCTGCATGGTACTTACCTCCGGGCAGACGTTCCAGCCTCTCATTAACAGGGAGGAGATGGGCTTGGGAATGGAGTAGCCAATCGGTGGCCTGATATGGTGGTAGGCCATGTCTGCAGCTGCTGCAGCTACACAGGGTACAAAGGCCATGTTAGAGAACCAGAGTCAGAAGTTGTTCCCATCAATTCACAATGCCGTGCTCCAGTTCCAGCGGGGCCTGCTGAAGTTGGTTCAAACAGCACAGTACCGGGTTTGAGGTGGGCGAAGGGGATCTCTCCGGTCAGCAGCTCCCACAAACACAGCGCGTAGCTGAACATGTCGGCCTTGACGGTGTAACGAGTACACTGGGTGAACACCTCGGGGGCCATCCAGCGCAGGTTCTGGCCAGGAACCAGACAACACCGTCAAATACACAGCCACATGCATAGCCCCTTAGCTCCCTGGTCCCGAACACAAACTGAAGCTAATATCTGATTATTACCAATATCCGCCATACTATGGTTTCTATGTCTCAGTGCCAGATGTAGGGGGTGCACTTATTTCCTTAGAATTTGTCATATAAAGTCACCAGACAATGGTTGCATGGCCCTAATTCAATCAAAATTAAAGGTAATTTGATGGAGATGTGTATTCCCATTGGTTCTCTCCATGATCTGAATTGGCCTGACAAAATCATTCTTGAAATCTGATTTGATAGAGATGCAGCGTCAGTTCAACGAGTAATTGATGTGAGGAACGATGAAGAGAAAGGTTACAGACCCCGGGCTGTTTGGTCATATTGTCCATGTCCATCGACAACAGGAAGCGAGACTCTGAGGAGTGAAGAACATGGGGTTGGTGATGCAATGGCATAACCTACTGGTGCACACAATGCTAACCACAATGGAAAGGCTTTCTTACCTCCAAAATCAGCAACCACGGCATGTCCATCCTCATACAGCAAAATGTTGTGGCTGTTAGAGACAAGGTTGTAGTCGGTTTGTCAGTATCAGATATTATATATCATATAAATGATAATGATGGGATTGGTCAGAATCTAGCTAAATTGCATGTAATTTTATTAGCGAAGTTAATTTAGATAGACCATCCTTTGTTATAACCTAATGTGAAAAGCTGAGAGGAACCCCCCTCCAAACTGAAAAAAACCCACTGCAACCAGACCATGCCTCAGTAAAACTGCAGTAAAACTGCATAAATTAATGGTACATACATTATGGTGGCAATGGCAACAACGGTGATGATGATGATGCTGATGACGGGGGACGTTTAAGCAATCACTGCCACTCACCTGTTGAGGTCCCGATGAATGATTGGCTGAGTGAGGTTGTGTAAATACTCCATGCCCTTGGCCACGTCAATTGCGATGATGAGTTTAGACTGCAGGTCGATGATCCTGTCCATTGAAACGTCATTAGAGCCACTCTTTACACAGATCAATACTAGACAAAGTGAACACCCACGCTCAGTGAAGAGCAGAGAAATGCTGAGTAAGGTGGCTGGGGACCGTAAACTAAGCTCAGTGAAACGAGAACGGAGAGTGGGCGACTCCTCGGAAAAGTGCATTACCGTGATGTGTCTTATTTTGATGCAATGTGATGTCAAATTCAATCTGTCCAGCAGTCAGATAATGTCCGCATTGTCTTTCTGTAGGCGTCCCAGTGTTATCAAGTAGCTGAAACAGAATTAGATCATCAAGGGAAAATTCTGTGTGCTGGATGGGAGGAATGCAGGATAGCCTGCGTCAGTCCATCTTGAGTGAAGCGATTGAAGACAAGCATGAGGAAGTTGAGGGAGAGCAGTGTAGCTATCCAGTAGTCTCACTAAAAGGCCTGGTAAACCTTGCTGCACTGTGGCGCAAGAGGCCTGGGTCTCGCTGTGGCCAGAACCCCCGGGGCAGTACAGATACGTGGAGAGGATTGTCCTGCGACTGCCCAGATGCCCTGTGATCCCTGAAGGGCGCACTGCCACAGGCGAGGGGACTCACCTCTTCTGCTCGTGCAGCAGGGAGAAAAGAGATCCACCTGAGACATACTGGGTGACGATGGCAAACTGGCTGGGGTCGTCCAGGCAGGCCCCCACAAACTGGATGACGCAGGGGTGGTTGAGCCGGCAAAGGATGGACACCTCACGACAGAACATGTCCACGTCCGACTTGGAGCAGTATGTGTTGGCGCGGTACCTGGTACCCCAAATCACAGCCACAAGCTTGCAGCAGGGCAGTCATGGTGAATACAATTAAATTGCTGGGTGTTAATTTAACCCCATTGTGTTTGACATATAGGTAACTCAGACGTGCAATGCTTACCGTTTGATAGCTACAATTTTGTTCCGGCACCTGCCTCTGTAAACTTTTCCGAAGGAACCTAAACAAAAGGCTAATTAGCTGTTTAATTTGGTGCTCAATTGTGGTACACAAAAATGTGAGGTTTCAGGGGAATGTACCTGAACCTATTATTTCATTGAATTCCAGCTCGGACAGCTGCAGGTGGAAATGTGATGGGAGGCTGGCTCGTAGCAGGAGAATGTCTGCCTTTTCTGGGGAAGGAGATTGGGAAGGCTTGTGATCACGTATTTCGTTCAGGCTGTTAATTATTGCACAAGTTCTGATTCGTTAGGGATTACCTTTGGTGAGACTTTTGATCTTTCCCAGTGGAGAGGGCACTGAGACGTAGGACCCATCTGTGCGAGAGGGAGAGAGTGGCGTATGCCCAGGCTGTCTATACGTCAAATACACTTTGGCAAACACTTCATTTGAAAGCAGAGAAAAATCAATAAACTATCACCTGGGTTCGGGTTAGGGTTAGGCCTGCAGTCCGTCAGGGTCTGTTTGTTTGTCTTCTTCCATTATGATTATTATTATTAGGATTATTCTTATTATCATCTCAATGCAGTTGAGTAAAGCTCAACTTTTGTCTAGTGTATCGTCGTGTCAAATGTGATGTCAGAACAGAAGAATGTGAGATGAATGGTAAAGAAAGACTTTTACATGTAGACTTTTCGAGACCACTCTGACATAAAATGTGACCTCTGACCTCCGCCTGGCTGGGAGTACTCGTTGCAGGGTGACTCCACCTGTGGACGGGTGTAGTGCTTGAGCAGGGTGACGATGGCATCGTGACCTGAAGCAGAAGGTAGGTACAGTGTCACTGGCTTAAACTGTCACAAACTTCCTGGCCATTAACCTTACCAGACGGCAGGACAGTTCTGTGACTGGAAAAATACCAAACAAATGTTTTGTTTTTTTAAATGATTAAATAGTAGCCGTAGTGTAATGGGTGTTTAGCTGATTTTTCACAGTGATCATTTATTAATAGATTTTTAGGTTCCGTTCTGTGTAAGATTATATATTTATGTTTTATATTAAATGCAAGTGGATCCAAGAAAACAAGGCAAAGGTATTGAACTAGAGCAATGGCATTATCATTAAACAAATTGTTTGGATCCATACATTTATGTCCCACTGGCACTATGCTTTATTCTTTAGAGAGCTCCCATGGAAAGGACCAAAAGCTGGTCCCTGGTTTGGTGGCCCACCTTTTTCATAAGCCCACATCAGGCAGGTCTGCTCATCCTTTTCACCGCTGGACCGGCTTGGGTCGGAGGCCACCAGGTTCATGTCAGCTCCGCTGTCCAGCAGGAACTGGACCAGACGCATGTGCCCGTGGAAACACGCACTGTGCAGCCCTGCGGCGACACATGCAGAAGCTCCCACGGTCTTCAATGGACCAGGTGGACGACGGACCACGTCACCTCACCACATCACATCATCAGATGGACCACATCGCCTCACGATGGACCAGAAGCCATTCATCATCCGGATCCTACTCTACCTGTGTGTCCGTCTCTGCCTTGGTGATTGATGCTCATTGCATTTTGATTGAGCAGAAACTTGACGGTCTCGAGGCTTTTCCCATAGGTGCAAGCACTTTGAGGGAAGTAGAGGAAGGAAACTGATGAATACGGCGATACAACGCTCCAGTGTGGTTAAGAGCAGTGAATACCAGTATACAGTATGTCAGACAGAATGTTTGCAGCCACAGAGGGATGCTGTCAGTTTGGTAGTAGCGGTACCTGTGGAAGGCAGTCTCACTGAAGATGTTCTCCTTGGACAGGCTCTCAGTGCCGGACAACTGCACGATCTCTTTCACCGTGTCGAACTTGCCATTATAACAGGCCCTGAGGGTCACCAGAAGAATATGGCCGGCCACATTGCTACAACGTTGGAATAACGCGGACATGTTACCACGGCAAATCCAAAAACACTCACAGGTGTAGTGGCGTGTCTCCATAAATATTAACGGAGTGCGGCTGCACGTGGGAGTTGCTCTGCAACAGGTAGCGCACTAGTTCATGGTGCCCAAACCGTGCGCAGAAGTGGAGTGGGATGTGGTCCTCGTTGTCCTGGGCATTCACTGTAGGAAGGAGGCAGAGGGATAGCTGTTAACTGTAAGGCTGTTCAGCCTCTTTTCAGCAGTTGGCAAACGTTTATGCTTCAGAGAGGCACATAGCGTACGTGGCGATTGAAACGCAAAATAACAAAACATCTTCCATAAACACTCTTGAATTTGGGACTGGATGGGATAAACTCTTGCAGTCATGAACAACCATTGTAAAGAGTACTTTTGAGTGTAGACAGTTGCCTTATCTGATATTGTGTTTCAATAAAAATGTTTTCCACTTCAGGTCAGGAAGACTGGAGATACAATGATATCGTGCATAAACAGCTCCATCAGCCCCCATGGACTAGAGCCACCGTAAACAAGCCACATCTCACAATCTTATTGAACCGATTTTATAGTCTTATCGAGGGGTTTTGCATTTCTCAGCTAGAGAAACAATTTATAATCTACTGCATCTCACGGCTGCGTTTAGCTGCTACGAAATCGTCTCTGGGAGAAACAGTGAAGACCACGAGGGAGAATGGGCCGTATCATAAGGGCTGACTCTCATTACTGCTGATTGTGAGTTACCCTGCAGTATAATTCCAACAAATGTTCTTATTCAGAGCAACTCGTGTGCATGCGTGTGTGTGTTCTCCGCCCTGCTCTTTCCCTGGGGTGGAGAGCTCACCATCAGCGTTGCTGCCGCCCTCCATCAGCAGCTTTACGGTCCCGAGGAAGCCCTTGGCAGCTGCCAGGTGCAGGGGCCGGTCACCCACCTCCCCACTCACGTTTATGTCCGCCCCAAACTTTAGCAACAGCCTTGTTACCTGGGATAAGGAGTTGTAAGGAACATCACTAAGAATTCTAAGTACAAAAACAAGGATTTCTCATTTGGGGGTTACCTGCTCGTGGCCATAGTAAGCCGCAATGTGCAATGGGGTGAAGAACACAGCGTCCTGGACATTGACGTACGCCCCGTGCTGAAGAAGAATGTCCACAGCCTGAAAGAGACCAAGGTCCGATCAGTGAACTGATGTGGATGGTGGCTTTCTTGTTTTACTTAAAGCAATTGTGAAAAGGTAAATATTTGAATAAGTACTGGGCACACCCACCTCATGATGCCCTGCGATTGTAGCAATGTGCAAAGCGGTGAGGGCGCCGTACCCCACCTGTTGGATGTCAGCCCCCCCGTGCAGCAGGGCAGTCACCAGTTCCGCATTGTCCTAAGGAACAGAAACGACATCACTGTTGTCATCGGGACACCTTCACGTGTATGAACATGTTTGGGGTGACATTGTGATTTTTTATTTGGCCATAACCTGGCTGCACCTTATCTGTTCACATTTAGTATTAAAGTAAAGTCTCAAAACAAGCTCTCTCTGCTGCATGGTTTTTATTGTCATTTGATCAAAAAAATATCCTTGGGGATAGGTTAAGGACAGACACTTTGGCTGCTAATGGAAGTACAGTTTAGAGTCCCTAATTTAGTATCTTCCAAAGTCAACTCATTGCGCTGTAATGCACATCATTTTTTTCAGGTGGATTTTTATGATCAGCAGTGACCAGTCAATGATTCAAACGGGCAAGACCTCGAGACCTGACGACTATCGTGGCGATGCAAAGGTAGGTGGGAGAGGTACAGAAGATCCCTGCCGACCTTGTACACTGCCAGGTGCAGAGCAGTGAAGCCGTTGCGTGTCAGCCTGGACGGACGCAGGCCCTTCAGCATGAGGGTTCTAATGTGGGCCTTGTTTCCTGTGTACACAGCACATTGTAATCGGGAGATCTGAGTGGCCACAGCCAGGGTAGTAAACAGGCTTTATCTTCTTCTGGTTTTTAGCTGACTATAGGCACTTGCCATTAGTCACTCTGCATACGAGAGTATAAGAGTTACAGGCGAGATCAATAGGATGCAAATAAAACTAAATTACTGATACTGACGATAAATGCCAGTCGTTTCGAATAGAAGGCTTAAAGAAGTTTTTTTAGTTTACCACCTATTTCTCTCTAACCAATAAAAAAAATACTACTAATGCATTATGTATATTTCAGTTTATATTTAGTTCTGTTGACCATACATACCTCCACATATGCAGCAAAGGTGGAGTAGGGACAGCCCGCTCTCTGTACGATAACTCAGGTTGACTTTATTGAATGCTTCATCGGAGCTACGCATTAAAAATGGAACAAAATCATAGCGAAGACAGAAGAGAAGAAATGATGGACAGTACGTTGAAACCAAGCCACAGGTTCGAGTTCCGAGGGCGGAGCGTCAGATTCAACCGTGCAGAAAAATGTCACGTTTATAAGGAAACTAATTCTGAATTGAATGAAAGAATTCCCTGCTAAAAATAAATTATAATGTGTTTACACATTTGTAAATCTGATTTAAGACGCATTAATGCGTATTCATGATTTTTAAGGCTAGCCACCAATCTAATTTCTTTACTAGACTGAAGCAGGGTTTTCCTGAACTTTGCTCCAACTAGTTTCCCCTCAATCACGACAAGCTTCTAAGTCTCAGCTCACGAGAAGCATCTCCATAGCATAATGCTGCTGCCCCACAGAAAGATGTGTGACCGTACAAGAAGCCTTCCGCTCATCGATGATCAAATGGAATACCAACTGGGCTGTTCACTGAAACTTTTGTCTATGCCGTTCTCCGGATCTGTGGCAGAATGTCAGAAAATGAGGGTCAAAATATCTATAAAGGGGTGAGAAGTATGGCACTGATTTGTTTGGGGAAAAGTGACATTTTAGTCAGAGCAGTACATAATATTTAATACATATGCAAATGTTTCAGTAATTTATTTTTGTAAAAAACCTGAAAATGAAAATAAAAAGGCATACAATACTTCTGTTCCTACCTGAAGACATGCTTTAACTCCATCAACTCGCTGTCTTTGATTCGGAGATCATCTCGCAGCCGCTCGATAATTACAGTGTAAGACTCGCCGACCTTCTTCTTCCATTCATCTTCAGTGAGATATTTTATATTGAGGGTTAACAGGGAAATCATGTAAATCCACCGTAATGTGTAGAAACTTCACATCTAATAAAAACTGTGTCTTTTTCAATCTCACACGCAGCCTTGATTATAACTCAACATTGTGACATCGGTCTTCCACAAAATCTTGTTGGCAATGCTGTGATGAATTTTCAGTCAGTTACAAGTCATATTCATCCTCAGGTTCTGATGTCTACAATGCTTTATCTAGACCTCTGGTCTAGTCTAATACTACACAGCCTGAGCTTAAGTGGTGAAGTAGATACCAAAATTTTAAATCACTGTCTTCATCACCCCTAGAAGTTGGAATTGATGATATCATTGTGTCGGACCAAGTATATTTAATAGCTATGTAAAAAATATAATGAAACGCTATTAAGCAAGCATTTATGTACATTTTTATAATATTATATTTTAACATGGAATGCATGCAGTCTGTCCAACGTTGCTTTGCAAGGGGAAAACAATTTTAAATATGATTCAAAACGACTTCCTTAATGATAAAAGTTCTTACCTGTACATGTCTGAGTTGGCCTTGACTTGTAATTTCCCATTGGATTTGTTCTTTGGATTCACTTCCTGTGCTTCTGTGGCTAAGAACAGAAAAGGCCGAAACACAATATTGTACTTTACCTCAGTACAAAGGCATAGCTGCTGATAAACTTAGGACTGTGGGCACCTGCTAAAAATAACTTGTCTCTAAATGGAGTGCCTGACAACCATGACAGCTGATCTCATGCTGTTGTGGGCTGGAACAACAAATGAACTGTGGAACTCTGGCACCAGTCAACACTGACCTCAAGTTGCTCGATCATGCCTATGTTTTGAACTGATGTTAAGGATATGTGATGATATCATGTTAAAAGTATTCGATTCATGATTTGTTGTGGATGCAGTTTGAATAGGACAAGTTGAGTCCCCACCAATTGTGTCTGATAAAAAAGGTGAAAATTTGCCCTGAACAGGGGATGGAAAAGATCCACAAATCCACAAAGACACCATCACCACCAACGAGGCTCACAGAAGATAGTTGTGAAAAAGCCCTTCCTTTGGCCCGCACGGCACGGTACAATGGATGAGTTGTGTTTACAGGAGAGAACTTTTGTCCTGATGCCCATGCATCCAGTACGGTAAATCCAACAGGGTGTTTAAAAATCTGACAAGCAAAGTAAACCCACAAAACACTCCATAGCCTCCTCCAATATTTTTGTCGGATCTGTGCATTCAGTCATCTGTATTTCTTAGCTTTTCACACGTTAAAATCCCCGCTTTGCCAAACCGTTAAATGCCAGTTAATCTTTCTCATTTTACAACCGTGGTGAATCGTAAAATCCAGCCTACCTTGCCAACGGCGGCAACATAATTCACATCACTGTAGGGTCTAGACCCGACTGCTGTGTCTGAATGGGTTTAGACACAATTCTCCTCCGACAAGCACCACCGCGAATGTGCTTGCTGCAGTGAACTATTCCCTTTCACAGATCCCAACAAGGGAGCTAATACCAGTGATGGTCTAACAGTACATCTCTATCCTAGCAGGGATGAGATTGGCACGTCTTATGCATATAAGCACAGTGTAGGCCAAACCCACTCTTAGTAGTGTTGTGTGATGTGTCCTGTGATGCACCATTCCATAAGGGCAAAATTATACGCATGGCATATGTATGCTACTCATAAATGTATTTAGTCAGGAAGACATTTTAATTTATTTAAAACCACCAAACAACGTATTTTAAGTGTAGTTGAGAAAGTATTACATTGACATAATATTCCTGAAGGGGGCGCTGTAAGACACACAAAAAAATTGCATTGGTTTTGAGCAATCTGTTCAACAATACACAAACAGTGAGCCTCAGTGCTGTCGGAGAGACTCCGCCCCATGTTGGTCTTGACAGCTATGGACAAAAGACGAAGACCTTTCAGGAAATAGTTTTCAGTGACTAAAATCTGTTATCTTAGTGTCTGTTAGAGTCTGCAGCAGTCATCCCCGTGTTGTATTTGTAAACGGGTGGAACTGAGTAGCCCCGCTTTCTCTCTGTTGTGAGTTTAACGCGCCAGCTAGACAAAAGATGTTCATGGAGATTAACATGCGCATTAAAAGTTTCTGTTCTGATCGAGGATGAATAAAGAAAAGCAGGAGAGTGAGAGTTCTCTCCTCTTCACTCCAGGAAAACAAAACAGACAGTATAAGGTGATTTAGCAGTAGATGTTTTCAAATACTGCTGCAACACTGCAGTTGTACTAACTGGAAAAGGAACTGAACCTGACTAACTACTGTAAATTTCCATCTGTATAATAAATGAGCGGTCTAAAACTGTGAACTATATAAATCGCTCTGCATCAGAGTATCTATGAAATGTGTTGGGGGGTTTTAAAAAAATGCTGTTTCCACCAAATCCACAAAAAGGTCACCACTGCCGGTTTTTAACATTTCTGAGCTCTTTTTCCGATGCAAACCATACCTTTGTATATTTTGTATCTAAATGATGGTAAAGTTTAAAACTAGTCCAAACTGAAATGCTGAGGTTTGTTTAAAAACAGAGTAGCCTCAGTCATAGGTCCTGTTTGTGAGGACCAACGCCCAGAGGCTAAGGTCACTTGGTTGCCTGGCTGGTGGGCGGAGCCAGAGCAGCTGCACAAGGTTCTTCTGTGCTCCCATTTCTGCACAGTCACTGATCCCATGCCAACAGAGTAAGCCTTGCGGTGGGGATCGTCTGCACCCAGGTCACTCTTATTCCAGGTCCCAACACTGTCTTTAGGCAGTTGTGAATTACACATATACACTAGTGTTACACTAAAACGTGGCAGTATCATTGTCATAAATAAAATGATGAATCTGAATGAAAATACACTGATTTAATCACTGTACTGATGAAACGCTACGACATTGACCTCATGTTACCTTGCCCTTGTTTGTTGTGCCAAGGGGACATATAAACAACTGCAAACTATTAAGTAACTGGCTGGTTAAAGAGTCTACTACCCCTATGCCAACAGTCTCAGTTCCATCAAACAAAGGACCAGTATTAAACACTGTTCCTTTCGAGACTTTTGGGTATTTTACCAAATAGCTTGTCGCACAGGGTCGAATTACGACACAGCAGCTTGCGATTGAAACTCTGACATGTCTGACTCTGTCTTCCACAGTCATGGTTTTCTGTAGCAAAAGCATTCAGCATGGGAGTGTGAACCTCATAGGCATGTAACAAATATACCTGAACCAGATGTGGAGTTCATGAGGACTCCTTATTTGTGCTTTCCAAGCCACACAGCGATCCTTCAGGGAGGACGTCTTTCTGAACGCCTTTTCATGGGTCTGAAGCTGAATCTGGCTGCTTGTTTGGTAGGTGTGTTGTTGTTGTTGTGTCATCTGGGGATTTGTTTTGACGGAGTTACAGCCGTTCGGATTAATTTAATCTTCATCCTTTCCGTGGACGATGCGGGTTTTAATGCAGGTTTGTTATCTCGACGGAGCCGTCTTTTCTGTTTTCTCTGTATTGAATGGGTTTTTTGATCCTCCTCCCTGTTGACCAACACAGATTAAGTGTTTCTTAACCCTGAAATAGCTGCTGCCTTTGTGTGGCATCTGAGATAAGAGAATAAGTTAAAGAATCAGTTACTTCTATATTGATTAAGAATATCGTAAGACTAAAACTAAACCAGCTGGTTCCAAAGTCAGTTCTCATTTGTTCTTAGTTGAGAGACTTGGCGAAGTTTGTACTAAAGTGTAAAATGAGAATCTGCGGGTAGAATGCTACATTTCCTTCACCTCTGAAAGCTTATCTTTAGGTAAAATCTCACAAACAACCATTGCAATGTTGTTCTACTGAGTTATCAGCATAACGAAGGTACAATTCCCGCAGTGAACAATTTGAGTGAACTAAGCTGATATTGTATTCATTTATGGCCAGTCTTAAATATTTAAAATATTCAAAACTGATGGTGAGAAATAATTAATATTTATCTATTTTCAGAGCTTTTCCAAGCCATGAGGCCCACATAGCAAAGTTTACTTCGGTGGAGGGCAGAGTAACTTGATCACATGCCAGATGGTGTAAATACAAAGTGCTATCTCCTTTGTGAAATCTGAGTGGTTCATGGTTCACAGATAAAGCTCAGCAGATGGTCAAACTGGATTGAATTCCAGTCAGTTAACCACATGCATGTCGTGTTTAGGCCGGACGTGAGCGTGCTCGTTTTACGTGTCCGCGCGGTAATTAATCATGGACGTGGAACCGAACAGGCGGAATAACAAGGAAGAAGAGGAGGAGGAGGAAGAGGAGGAGGAAGAAGAGGAGGATCAGAAGAGAATACTGGGTCTTTTCACTACAGAGGGACTAACCATGCTCTGCGTTGGGATCGGCTTGGCTGTGTTGCTGGGAATCATCACAATAGCCTCTGTTTCCATGAGTCAACATGCAGGTAAATGACTATTCTGATCTTTTCCTTGCATTCAGATATCACGTATCTGTCACTCTCTATGATGTTTCCTTGGATTCTAGTTTGTGTAGATTTTAGATGCAGGTCCAATGCTGCAAATTCATTCAAATTATTTTCAAATTTGTAGCATTAAAACACAATGTTAAAAAAAGTCATGCTTCAGCTCTTCCCGTGTAGTTTGTGTTGTCACGCAGAACTTTTTTCTTTAAACGGACCAGATCAAAGGGTGCATATAAACCAAACTAAATAACTGTGTGTGGACAGTAACTGAGAAAGGTGGCATAAGGACCGAATCCTTGCAGTTTCTGTGCAATAACAAAATTTCTGTGCAAATCAACAGATATTGAATCTAGTGTGTCCTTCCCGACTGGTGGCGACATGCTTGACTTTCTCCTCACAACGGGCGACATAAAGGAGAGGGATGGACTGCAAGTAACGTGGTATCACTCTGCCAACAACAAATCCGAAATGATGAGAGCTCTGAAAAGTAAATGCAGTTTTCTAAACACTCCTGAACTTACCATTTACTTTCACAGCTTGAATGCAACATGGACTGTTGCAGGTCGCATCGACATGGGGTTTTACACGTCTGCAATTTTGTTCATTTTGTTGAATTCACGTTCTAATCTGAAAGATTTTTTCAATGTTTGAAATGGCTGGCCTAATGAAATGTATTTATATCTTAGAATAGGTGTAACAATGCCAGTGAAAGTGTAAGCCTTATGGGTCCTAATATAACAATGCAAAAATTGAATGATGGATGATATCTGGATACCTGCAAAATCTATACCTAAAAAGAGCACCTGAAAATCTCCTTAAAAATCCTTGAAGGACATCTAAAATTGTTCAATAAAAATATACACTCAATGGCCAGTTTATTAGGTAAAACCACCTGATGCTAGGTCGAACTCACCTTTGCCTCCAGAACAGCCTGAATTCTTCTGGGCATTAAATCTACAAGGCATCAGAGACGTTCCACTGGGAGGTCCGTGCCGACACATTGGCATTACGCAATGGCTGCAGATTCGACGGCAACAAAATCACGTTGCAAACAGCCCGTTCCACCTCATCCTCGTCTAATCTCATTAGAGATTCTCTATTGGAGAGGCATGGCAACTTAGGAAACCGATGTGAAAACCTGGAACAATTCTGAGAAGACACGTGTTTTAACATGGAGCATTATCCTGCTGCAAGTCTCCCTGTGACAAAGGGTTAACTGCAGCCATGAAGGGATGCACCTGGTCAGAATTGTTCTGATGTTCGCATACATTCAAACGTTGCTCTTTTGGTAGCAAGAGACCTAATGTGTGCCAGGATCATATTTCCTACGCCGTTACACCACTACCACACTGAACAGTTGACACCAGGCCGGATGGGTCAAGGACCCAAGAGGACAGTCAGAGTCACTTAGGTGACTGGTTTTCCCATCCTAACGTTCAATCCAACAGTTATTGGATTCCTTGATGCCTGTCTGCCGTTCTTTACAAGGCAGGCCATGGGCGATTGGAGTGATCAATTTTGACAAACGGGTGAGGTACCTAATAAACTGGCCACTAAGTATATATCTACACAACCAAATAAGGTTGCAAAAGGCATGGAAACAAGTTTATGTAGAACATGAATAATACAGTCATCTTGATGAAACAGGTATTTAACTTCTTTTTAAAACGTCCATTTAGGTAGTGCCATGGTCCTGGAGGCGGATGTGAACGTGCAGGGGTACAACACAGTCAACGAAACTGACGTCCCCATCATGGCCCACCCACCTGTCGTCTATAGTGATAATACATTCGAAGAATGGCTGGACACTGTACTCAAATCAGAAAAAGGTCTTAAAACTGACCACTGAATCTCACCCGGTATCTACCAAAAAGCCTGCATTATATCCAAAAATTATCGAACCATAGACTAAAACAGGCTGGTTAACAATGAAACAACAATGAAATGTCCCCATGAGTAATCAAAGAAAATTAAATTGCATTTAGGGTATTTAAAGAGATTGACATCTTTGTATAAAATGTTATTGAGAAGCCATTGTGGAATCATTTGTGTCCCGTTTGGTGAGTAGGGTTGAAGCTGGATTTCAAAAGCATCGAGGCAGTGGAGCCATCGCTGGAGATTCTGAGAAGAAGAAACCAAACGGGAATTAACCGTCCCGTGTGGCTCAATGCAGACATTCTTCATGGTCCAAATGTGCCAACGTTTTGGCCGGTGGTAAATGGAACAAGGTAAGTCAACCTCAAAACAGCACAGGGCCACTGGAGTCACATGATGATCAAAATACACAAAAAAGGACACACAAAAAAACGATCACCAGAAGTCAGAACCGAAGGTTCTAATAATTGTAATGTTGTTTTAAAAGAATAGCACAGTAACATCCCGAGATACAGGGAATTTTCTTTTTCTTTAGAACGTTGCTCGTGAGAATTCAGCTTTCGTACTTCTTTAAATTTCATACCGCTAACTGTCTTACGTTGAGTTTTCACTTTTACTTTTTCGAGCTGTCACTGGATAAGGTACTGTTGTACTATATGTACTGTAAACCATAGGGGGGGGGGGGTGGGGGAGAGCTTGAGACCTGCCTCCATAAGGTTTTCTCACTCTTTCAGATTCTTGGAGCTCATTCAGAGTAGATTTCCAGATGCCACAATCTCTCCTGGATGGAAGGTGCTATACGTGGCCCTTTCCCCCAACTCAACATACACTCGCTCCATGGTGGAGGAGATGTACAAAGTCATCCAGCACGTCCCCCAGAAAGTCACATTCCCTCTGTTAGCCGTCATGGTCAAACAGGCCTGGCCTCACTTCAGCTGGCTGCTGAGCCAGTCTCCAAGGTAACACTTCCATTGCTGGTTCCCCTTGTTGTGGCATTAGCTGAGCAGACTAAACAGTCTTAAGCTCAGCTGGCATGCTTGCGAACCGCACTGTAGACTTGTCATGGTCAAAGGTCATGCAATAGAGATTAAAAGCGTCAAAAGAATGTAGTCTATTTTAGGGTGGAGTACACCTAATGAGGAAACTACGGTCTACAGCCTGTGTTATTTTTACTGTGTTCCAGGTTTAGTCTAACTCTGTGGCAAGACAAGAATAACCCCAGTGTGAACGACCTGCTGTTCATACGGGACAACAGTAACCCTCAGCGCATTTACTATGACATCTACGAGCCTGTGTTGTCCCAGTTTAAGAAGGCTGCTAGTGAGTGATTTTTTGCCTCTGTGCTGATTGACATTTGTGACATCAATGGCTAAACTGGAGTTCTAGTTGAATGGCACATTCGTTGTCCCTCGTCCTTGATCTGTGGGGCAGGTAGCACCCGGCTCATTGACTGGTTTGCATTTGACAGGGCAGGACAAGAGGCCCAGGCGGTTCTATCCTGGGGGAGACTTGGTTGACTACTTCAAGCCTGAGCATAAAGATGCCGTGCACATCCAGTGGGACTGGGTGACTGACAGGACCTCTCTGTTGTCCGTACTCAGAGGTGAATAACAAATATTGTTATGAATGTTGATGATAACACATCATTTTCAATTGCATATAAGTTTCAGGTCAAATATATTGTTGCATTTATTATTTATTTATGATGTTGAAACTTAAACTTACATAATTAACTTGCAACATTTAACTAGGGGTTATTTTTGAAGATTAAATTTTTGCTTTAGTTAAAAGTTGAAACTTAAGTAATTTAAATATTAAAATACATAACATGGATTGAATTCTCACCCATAGACAGCTCTGGTGGTATGTTGGTCATTCCCGTGGGATCTAAAAATTTCCAACCGGATGTCCCAGTGGTGGGTAACTCAAGTGATGAGTTTACCCTCGAGGAATGTTTGAACCTGGTCTTCATCTCCCCCAAGCCCTGGGGGCTCCACCTTCGGATCCAGTCCAGGAGCCTGCTAGCTCCGGTGCTCCACACGCTCAGAAAGGCTTACGACAATGACCACTTGTGCCATCCTACCTGGATCAACATGAATGTATCCCATGGGCTCTTCCAGACCCCAGGCTACATTGGAGGCCAAGAGTTCTTGGATACGGTCAATCAGATCTTCCCCTACGTCACACTGGCCCCTAGCTGGCCCCAGGAGGCCCTTGGTGAAGGTTACACTCGCCCTATGGTGGATGACATGATTCGGCTTTTCCAGTCGGCCTGGCAGGAAGTCTCTCTGCAGCTGCAGGCCGTCCCTCTGGGGATGTCATACCCAGGCCGCTGGGCCCTGCTACAGGCCCAACCTCGTTTCTCCCTCACAGCGGAGCACGGCCCGGACCAAGGCGTCTACAACTCCGGTTTTATGGGTCTTATGTCCATCCGAGGTGGGGACATCCGACGGAGCTTCTACAACATGCCCAGGGACTACAAGTCTAGACTTTTTGAGGACATATTTACCTCTTAGACCAGCCGCAGACCACTCCATTGTGAAAAATACTATACGATATAAATCTCAACAATTCCTGGATGCTACCGCAACATGAATATACAACAAACTCAGCTTTTTCAATGATTTAAAATGGACCTCTGCTCCAGGGCCGTAATTATAATATATATTGGGGGGGGGGGGGGGCG
>JAOVYW010035998.1:0-27853 GCA_025775045.1 Hiodon tergisus | reverse complement strand
TCCGATTAAGTTCAACCCTAAACTGGATAAGAGGTTACAGATAATGAATGAATGAATGAATGAATGAATGAATGAATGAATGAATAGTGTATAGCCTGGTGAAAACGGTACAAGTGCAGGACAACAAAGATGTTTTGATTCCTAGAAGGAACCTCTTTAGGACTTTAGTCATTCACGTGCGTTCTCTGGCGATATCGGTTTACACCGGTATGTGGAACGGGGGAACAGCTCCCAGACATTGAAAATAAAAGACTGACTGCCGTGTAACAATGTAGGCTGGCACCACTAATCCGGTAAGCTGTAAATTCGTCTGCAGTGAAACCTGAAAGCCTGTTGCTCCCCACGAGGAGCTCGCATCCTGTGGAGCTCCACCCAGACATGAGATGACTCTCCTCCACCGAGCTAGAGAGGGGTGGGCACCGTTTTCACACTGTCACTTCTCTCAACCTCAAACAACACGGTAGTTCTGCGTCAAGCCACCGCCACTCCATCACTACAGTGAAAAAAACCTGTCTGTTCTGACTAAAAAAAACAAAAATATTTCGCATCTCTAGAAAACTGGACAACAAGCCAAATAAGAAAGGCCAGAAGACACAACGTTCTCTCAGTTTGAAGAAGCCAATATTAATGAAGGTTTTGTTGTTTAATTAGATTACCTAATGATCTGTTGGTACAAAATTCACCCGCAGTAAGCTTATAAAGGTTCATGGATATTACTTTGATAAATACTAATGTTTTGTCAGTCAGCTATTGGTGTGAGACTCCTTGTTCTTGTTTTTTCCCTTTCAGATATTTTAAATGGTTAAATAAACACATTTTACGAGAAATTAGAAGTTCACCAAAGTTAATCACTTTGATCTGTGGATTATTTTACATTATTTACAAAAAATACAGATGCAAAAAATGTTTTTAGGTTTAGAAATGGCTGGGACAACGTCCATTCTTTTAATTCAAATAGTTTACACCAAAAATGATAAAAATTAAATTTCTGGATTTGGATAAATAAAAACATAAGCATTGGGAAAAAGCTTTTGCACGTACCTACTGTTCAGTTTATCACTTTGCATCAAAAGTGGAACAGAAATTGCCTGGAATCTTGCGTGTTCAAGTGCTGTCATTCATATGATTGTAGTGTTTACACTTGCATATTGGCAGTTTCTATGAATAAATTGTCTTTATCTTCGCCACTTTTGTTTTGAATCGTTTGGTGGAAGACTTTGTTAGTTTATTGGCAGTGCTAGTCAAGGAATCTTCTCATGGAAATGTTCACACTCCAACAGTAGCAAACATTCTGACAGCTTTGAATTTTCTTGAGAAGTCTCAAAGAGGTCGTTGAGCACTCGGGAGAACGCAGAAGCAATTCATCGCATGTCGTAGCCCCTCTCACACTGCACGGCATCACAAGGAACTATGACCCCCCTGATTTTAGTCTGGGGATCTTGGTGATATCAGGCAAAATTTTTGTGTATTTATGGATTAGCTGGAAGAATCCTTGCAAGCTGATAAGGCAGACTTTGGGTCGGTGTTCAAAGTATTAATTAAATAAGCACAGCCTCGATGGGCTAAATCGTAGTCAAATATGCTGAGAAACTTGAACTATCTGACCAAACTTTAGTACACATACACTACAATGGCACTGTCACAAGCTTATCACTAAACGCTTCTCTTCCAACAACTGGTTAATGGGACCAGACCGTCATTAGGGAACTGGAGTTTCAGAAAGGCTTCAGAGTTTTATGTCTTCTGTGGGGCCAGAGGATCACAGAAAGAGTTTGAAGCATGAGTCACTGCTGTTGATCACTTGAGAAAGGTGTGTTACCCAAATTTTAGAATTCCTCTTTTGATGATTTATTAACTACTAACCGAGGGGCCACTGCTCAACTGTCGAACCGTCTGATCTCTCTGTTTGTTTAATTTTCCTATCCTGTTCTGTTTGTTACCTAACCATGATAGAGAATGAAGTTTGCAAAAAGTACACTAACTCTTTCCACACTTCTAACATACGGATTCCATATTTTGCCTGCTGGCAAATGGCTCTCTCTTACTCATGGAAAACTCAGCTGTCACTCCGACAGATCTGGTGTGAAAGGATTCAGTGACCAGACCAGGGGAACTTTGTTCCACAGGAACTACAAGCTTGGCAACTGAAGAGAAGCAGGAAGCAGGGAACTGTAAGACGGCTCCATTAAAAGCACGAACTGGCTGGTTCTGCCGTGTTCTCCATCCAAATTAGCAGCCCATGCCATCCATAATAAATATTACAGATAACCTATACGCAAACTCAACAGTCACAAATACCAACATGTCCCTTCTCTGTTAAAGTGTTAGGAGTTAGGGAGTATGCTGAGGGATTGGACAGATGAACGCAGATCTAAGAGCTTACACTGTGCATTACAACACTACCACACTATTGCACTATTACGAACTTTGTGTATGTATATGTTTATCATACTGAGTATTTATGCTGTATGTTGCATTCCTCATGTCTTACCTATTCAGGTTACAGGAATAAATACTGGACAATCGGTTAGAACCAATCAATATGACGCTATTTGGAAGGAATGCCTGAAATTCTTTGCTTCTATTAAGGTTATTAATGAGAAGGATTACAAGGGCCTTTCGCAGAGGTTAACATGAGAAGCTCAGATCTAACAGTTAACGATGGCTAATGGGTTCAGGAATTGCGTGTTTTGAAGCACGAAATGCGCAATTACTGGCAGCCAGAGAAAAGTCTAGTCGATGCCAACGAACATGCAGTGCAGAACTCTTCCAGGCCAGCCCGACTGATGGACTCTAAAAGTATCAGGTTCCAGTATCAAGGCAAACTCTCACTCCGTTGACATTCAATTATTCTGCATAAAGAATGAGGAAAGGGCTTGAAGAGTGCAACTCGGAGCCCAACGTCTCGGCAGGAAACGTTTGCATCTTTAGCATGTTCTACATAACAGAACTCCCCCTCACCCATCTTTGCTGCAGTTTTTTGTATTAATATAGACATTCACTTGAAAATTTGTAATTGAATTGATCTCTTTTGCTAAGACATTTGCATCATTTTTTTTTTTTTACTCAATGAGCAAATAAAAAATATTAATATATACTATATCGGGACAATATTGGGAATTACATTACATATACCCTTATTTCCTTACAATACTTACTCAAGGTTAAAAACATCTCTTCTGGGATTTGAATGAGTAACTGATGGCTATAATTCCAGTACCTGTGCCACTCTGTCCTTTTTGCCACTCATTATAAGTACCTGGCCTAAAACACCATTGTATACAGGCTTGTTTACAGTCTGCAGTCTAAGACACAGATTAATCAATGGATTAATCTTTATGGTCCTCTCGAGTACACCTCTCTTGTAGGCTATTCTATGCTATATTATTTAGTGGTGGGGGAGGCTGATATCCATTGAGCCACCCCTCCCATGGAAGACGTCTTCTCATTAGTTAATTCATAGTGCTGCTTGCTTCTCACAGGAGTGAAGAGACTGTCCATCACTGGCATTCATCTTACTCAGCCACCCTAAATCTCTTTGAGATTTAATTCATCCTTTTACCCGCTAGGCCATAAGCGTGTGTCGTTTCGTTTTGCTCTTGATTGTGTGGCCTGCGCACGCGCCACGCTGAGAGCTCGCCTTGGCTACGGATTACCCGTCTAGAGGATGTTCAATCTTATTGAAGCGGAGGATGGAAGCCGCGGCCCCCCACTGTGTCCTTGATCAAGTGGCGGAGCGTAGCACAACAGAACCCACAAAATAATAAGGCAATAATGAATTTAAAAAATGGCTCTAGCCCCTTCCCTTGAAGTGGTTTTAGACAAAGCATGCTCCATTGAAAGCGATCAAAACCGATTCCTTGGGGTACAGTAATTGGTTATAGTGTTTTAGTCACCGCCCCGCCTTCACCACACAGGCAGATCACACCACCGGTGTTACAGCCCTCCCATTGAAATTCCTGCAGTGGAACAGGAGCCAGCAATGACCCTCCCCTACCTTCCCTCCCCAGGGGAAAATATTTGCGGAATAAATCAAGCTCGCTCCTCCTTTGGCAGTGACGAATTCTGAGCGAGAACACCACTAATGAAAGCGCTCGCTCTCTGCACAAGCAAGTCCAAGCTGTTAAGTCAAGCAATCGATCATACGGAGGGAGGGGTTTATGCATATGTGTATGCGCGCGTGTGTGCACACACTGCATGCGTGTATGTGTGCATGGCATGCTTGTATTAGTCCCTAAGGTGGAAGGAAGGGGGTGGGGAGAATGTAATTTAAGTTGTGCGTGGAACAGGGCGCCACACGTAGGTTTCGGGTTGCATTCAGGGGAAATGGGTGTAGGTAAGGTGATATGAAGACGAGGGTTTCTCCAATAATTGGGGCAAATTAAACTGGTCTGTGCATCCATTGAGCAACCCAAACCCCCAGCCTCCACCCCCTCCGACTCACCCTGGCTCTGCGTCATTGGCGCCATCACATGCCTTCACACTCCATCACTCCAGAGAATAAACCCCTCATATTCATATACATACAGAGACACCCCCTCTTATCCTCTCTGAGGGAGAGAGAGCAGCTGTTACACAAGAACACAAGGCCAACCCATTCCGGTGTTCTGTCATTGATATAATCTCGTTCCCACCAAGGTATACGGCATGTCCCCCTAAATTATCTATAAATAATTTTTTACCCAAGATTTGAGATAGGGAAAAGCTAAATTAAATAAATGAGACGACGGATGAGGTTTAGTTCGATCGCCTCATCGCACCTTTAGCCTCCCACGTTTCAACGTGGACTGCCCCACGTGCTCTCATTCGCTCCTAGCAGACTACAGAGGGAGTGTAATGTAAGGGGATATGTCTGCAGGGAGGGTGGACGTGCATGGGCGACCCTGCCTTTGTGCTTACCTAACCAACCCAAGAGCTAATAATCCAGCACGTCCACTGGAAAGGAAGAGGGAGCGGGTGACTGGGGGTGGATACTGGATTTGAGCCATGACCAGAAAAATGTGTAGCTTTTGAATGTCACAGATTTTGCTGCTTTTGATTTTCTAAAGAGGCTCCACTGACTGCAAAGCAAATAAATTATGGTTGGAAATTTACCAACAATGTTGATATGCAATAATAAACAATATAATAATAATATGACATGTTTGTGTATATATAGCATTGTAATGTCCTGGGGTTCTGGCCACATTAAGATTTGAACTCTAAAGGCAATGCAGTTTAAACATCACTGTAAGGCCCAGGGCTCTGAGTAAGGCAATAGGATCGCTACATTATGCGTCTTATGTAATCCAGGCTAGTAAAATAAAAATTTAATCCAACAATTTAATATTCATATTTAATTCCACTTCATAGCAAAATATTTGATTTATATATATTACAATCTATAAACATAGATACAGACATATTCTATGGAGTGGAAGGACACATTTAGAGGACAGTAACCAGACCAAACATTTTTTTAAACCCCACAGCCATGCAGACTCGTCTGACTACATTTTCACATTACGTAAATGCCATATGAGCTGCACTTGGTATCAGCTTGCTTGTGTATTAGGGCCTGGTGTAAGAACAGTGCAAAGGCCACAGCTCTGACAGGCAGGTGAACGTGTGACGGAGCCCTGAGTGGACTTGGGCCCGAATGAAGTGAAGAGGGTGCCAACGTCCGACGTCCCAGAATGCAACGTTCTCTTTATAGCCGTCTCCGGGACCAGGGCATCGCCGTGGTGACTCCAATCGCCACCGAGGGTCTGATGCTGCCACTGGGCAGCGAGCATGTCAGGAGCGTGTCCCAGTGTCAAGCCTGCAGGATTGTGTTCCGCGTCTTACCATCACCAAGCAACCTGACGTACAGACTTCGGCCTCTAGTTCAGCAGCTGAAAAAACGCGTGTGAACTGCTGACAACTTCATTGGCCTATGTTATTCTCTCTTTAGCGTGTTGTCATGGAGGCATGAACAGTCTAACATTCAGCCGGGGAGAGAAAGAGAAGGGGGGGCACAGGGGAGAAGGGGAGGCAGACTCCATGAGGCCAGACCGAAACGGTACACTTTTCAGGTGTGCCACGTTTCAGGGTGAACACATCCGGACACCGGGGGTCGCGACACCTCGCCAGTAAAACACGCTTCCCCTCGCTCAGCAAATTACAGTCCTCGTAAATCTGTCCGAGGATGGGAGTTCTTGAGGCGAAAGAGGAACCCCAGGCCCTATCTTCTGTCTCAGGCGAGGGGCACAGGAATGTGGACCAGGTGTTGGCGGGTTCCCAGGAAGCAGACTGTCTACCTGTCGATTTACGGGCCAGGGAAGAAATAAAAACAGAGAGCCGGTGTCCTTCACATGAGCCCACGGAGCGGCGGGGGAATTTACGGCCACAGAAAGGGACAGCGCGTGAGCGTGACAACCATAAATCTGCTCCGAGCTAAACCTGAGCGTGGAAAAGGTTGAGAGATGCTCCCATATGGAAAATCAAGAATCAGTATCCATCACTGACTGAAGGGAGAATCTGATAGGATTGCCAGAGAGCGTGTTAAATACTGCATAACTTTATTGGGGGATAATCCTTGAGTATATCTATGCCTGGCTTTTTTCATGTCTGCCATGAATCGCATCTTTGGGTAGCTGTGGATTGCCTTGCAATATTTAGAGAAACCGTTAATACACATCCAAGAATTTCTCCCAAACCTTGCAAACAGTGTGTACGGTTTACACAGAGGGAAGTTGAATTAAAGTCAATTCCGTCAATCCTGTGTTTAGCAAGTACTGGTCTCAGTTCTAGAAAGGTTACAATCAATAATAATCGTCAAAAATGAGGTTTTCATGGTCTGTTGTCATATGCATGATCTAACGTTCTTTATTAAGATCTTAAGAAAGAGAGGATCCCAGAGAAAGTAATTTGAGATTTTCCAGGTATGGAGACAAACATCACGAATAACATGAGGGAGATTTTAAAAAGCAATGCCATAAAATGGTGCGTTACAAAGGTAAATGGAAGGACTTTGGGTAGGTCCATTGGAGTATTTCAGCTCCTGCCCCGGTGTGTTTTAAAGGAACCCAACAGGACAACAGTCAGAAGCACATTCATCTCATTTCCATTCCAAAAGATAACAGAAGGGATTTAACCATCGCACCATGGGACTTCTGGCTTATTATCTTTAAGCGTCCCACCCACTTTCAAATGCACTCACTCCCTCTCTCTCTCTATCCTTTTAAACTAAGACTAAAAAACTTTACAGGGGAAAAGGAAAGCGAACAAGATTCAGGAGCATCAGAGGTTAGATAAATATGTCTAAATCCGATAGGTCTTTGTCAAACAAGCTTTCTTCCTTTCAGGGGATCTACTGTGTGCAGGAGTGGGATGAATAGGAGGAAGTTTGAGACGAGTGGGTTTAGAATTCCCCATTACTCAGACAGAGAAGCAAGGGTTCCTGGGTGCTTTTTTTCTTTAGAGGATGAAAGTACACAAATTCTGAATTTATAGAGTGAATTACTGGATTTGTAACACCAGTCAATTCGGTATCAGATTTGTATCTGTAAACTTAAATAGTCAACAATGTCCATTTGAAATCGCTTACACGGCTGTAAGTGGTTTAAAAGTGTCCCTAAAAAGGTGCCTCTCAATTTGCGGTAAAGTTTGCCTGAGTGCAGACCGAGCCCTATGAGCAGGAGTATGAGCATCACAATTGGCAAACGGCTGCCTGGACTGGGGTGGGTTAAATCGGTCGGGCTTCTCTTGGCTTGTAGCTAATTACCTCCTCCTACTACCAGGTTCCCGCGGCACTGAAGCCTTCCTGCAGGCTGCGTGGCCTGCAATGTGGAAAAGATACGGGTGGCTTGGAGGCGACTAGGATTGGCAGAACCTAGTCAAACCTCCTCACCCTCCCAGGGTGTGGTGGTGGAAGTCATAACAATGACCTGAGATGCTTTGGCACAGCTGCCCATTCCAAATTGGGTGGGAGGAAAAATTTGAGATAACTAGCCTGTAACTACTTTTTTTCTTCTTTAAACTAAATTCCTGAAGCAAAGAAGGACGGGGGGAAATCTAATTAAGGCACACTTTGCTTTAGAGCTGATTTCAAATATCAGTTAATTGACTAATGTGTGTATGATCTTTAAAACATGGTGGACTAGGGATCTCATGTAGGTCATTCATTGCCAATCCTACCATCTCCCACCCCCCACCAAAGAAAACTTAAACCACATGACTTAGTCACCTGATTTTATGTGTGCCTCTGAAAGACTAGGTGGTTGGACAAAGGCAGGGGGAGAATGTTGGTGGGCCGCAGTGCTGGGTCACACAGTAAAGGGGTGTGTCCCTAATAATTAAGATTTCATTTTGTGAAAATGTCTTCAGGCATTCACCAGGATTATTAGTTACCGTATACTGCTAATGTTTATATTCAGAAAAAACAATGATGGAACCAAAGCAGTGGAAAATTCTGTATTAAAAACCAAAAGAGTCTGATGTACGGTAACAATATAACGTGGGGAAAAAGCAACAACTGTGAAAACTACACATAAGACGCGTTATATGCCTAGCCACAAAGGAGAAGCATGCTCCAGTGGGTGCCGGGCCCGTCAGTTGACGGGGAACCTCAGGGACTGGGACCGGGACCAGTAAACTGCTGACAGTGTAAACAGCAGAAGAATGAGGAACCAGAACATGAGCTGACGATGACTCTCCAGTCCCCACAGACATGCTTCCTCCCCTTATCTGACTAGCCAACGGGGGAATCGTACAGGGTGAGAGCCGTAATGAAATGAGGTTAGGAAAGGATGGTCTCCAACACTGCGTTCCTCTGTGTCCTCCTTGCCACCAGAAGAATGTCGCACCATGTCAATTTATGGGAAGCAAATTTTCTTTTTCTTTCTTTTTTTAAAACCAACCGCCTGACTGTGGCTACATATCAATGTTAACCGCATATCATTAAAATATGTACAAATATGTACATGTGTATATATCGTTGTGGGTGCAGATTTTTGGTAACAAGTTTTGGTAACACGTTTGTGTGTTCTGAACTCTTAGCATTAGGAACACTGGTAGTCAATTTAGAAGAGCAACACAGTGAGACCTTCAAAACAAAACGGGTTCTTACCTAGCAAAGAAGGAAGCAGCAGCTGAGGTTCCACTTGGGGGCGCTGCAGTGACAGGGGGTGTTTGTGGGGGCGGGAAGTTGTAGGGTGACGGTCGATCTGCATTATAGCGGTTCAGTGCGGCCTCTGTCAGTCCCTCCCTGCAACCCTCGGAAATCATCTGAGAGATCTGTCCATGAGATAAAGGAGCAGAGTTAGGATGGACAACACAAGTTATTACTGTTGTTCATTACCGAGGAAAAAGATAAACTAGCGGACCACACCATTTAGTTTTACACTACATATCCATGCTGTGCATAATAGAGGAGAGGACAGGGTCATTAATTCATATTCCCAAGCTGCTATGGTATTCGCGATAGCTGTGTGAATGGCTCATGTATATAATATAGCCCCTGCCAGTACTGTAAATGCTATACAACAGGAAGCCATAATGCATTGCCTCTGAAGGCTGGTTTAAAACAGTAGACACTCGGACACCGAGCCAGGGCCGCTCCGAGGGTCTCTGGAATTAATCTCAACACTCACTCCTGCCCCAGGTTGTTAATGGAGCGGGGGCCACGGCTGCCTCCACTATGTCCAAATAAGGATGCGAAATCCCTGCTGGAGACTAAACAGACGGATGGCAGAGTTTCGCTTCAGTTGTCCTCACCCTTGTGTTTACAAGGCCATGCCTTGGTAAAAAGGGCCTGGCTGGTGATGACTAGGGCAGGGTGGACGGCGAAAGAGGTCAGCCATGTTAAGGATGGCACCCTAGGCCCAGGTGTGATTGTGCACGTGTGAGTGTGATTGTGCACGTGTGAATGCCATAGCTTTCCAACGAATTCCACCAACCCCTTTGAAATCACCACTACAGAGACAAACTCAGCAGGGTTAAATCAACTCCAGAAATATGGTAATGAATGCTAAACCCCGGGGACTTGCAATCACTCATAGTCTGTTTACATCCTTTTATTTGTGCTTTAAAGTAGACAGACTGTGAAACGCACACGCATTCATATAAACGCTTCATCCAAAATGCCTATTACATCCTGATCACCTTAGGCGTTGCACTAATTTGATTATCAACTAATGGTCTGCCGTTAACCCAAAACCCAATGCAGATACAAAAATAGCATGCCATCACTTGACTTGCAAACTTTGCTCAGGCAGAATGCCATCTGAGGTCAAGCAGACATCCTGACTGCATATACCAATGCAGGGTGTCCATGTCTCTCCGAGCTGACAATACCCTAATCCCCTCTGCTCCCCTCCCCTCCCCTCCCCTCCACACAATCTGGGTTTCCAGGACTGGCCTAATAATAGCCCTCGCTCCAAATACAGCATCTCAGCCCTGCTGGCGTGAAGTGGACTGTGGTGGAGGAAAGAAGGCAGAGGGGGAAGATGCCCAGGCCGGCTTCGGCCTCTACCTGGAGGCTACGCCACGGGCCCTGTGAGACGGAACTCCACCCGCTCCCCAGGCTGGTTTACCTTTCACGCAGCAGGGACCGCGCCCGTCCCCCTCCCTCTGCCTCCCATCCCGAGCCCCGCTGCCACTGCGTGCCACAGATGGGAAATGGGGGGGTGGTGTGTGGTGGCGAGCGACCGCAGAATACCAAATGAGAGCAAAACACACCTAATGACTGCGGCTCTGCACACTGCGCCACATTGTCTCGCCAGACCACCGCTTGGAATCCTGACGAAAAGGGTCACATGACATGCACTACCAGAAAAAAGGCTGACACGTTAGTTAGGTTGTTCAATGAAAGGACGGGTCAAATGCTTTTTTCCAACTGCTATAATATTCAAATTACTGTTGATATTTAGGAATATGTATATGTAATATGAAAAGGGAATCATATTCTACTGCAAAGTGAGAGCAGGGTTATAGATAATAAAAAGGGGTCGTGAGAAATATGAATATATCATGCATGTAAGGTGCCTGTTGCATAACTAATAACAGCAGTGTGTACTTTGCAGTTAACTGAGCAGAACCCATTGTACAACAATTTGTTAAATGAGCTTTTCCTGCCCGTTCTGTTTTGTCTCTCTCCCTGGGGGGTCCTGATCTCCTCTACTCAACTCCCCAGCCCCTCATTTAGGTGGTGATGAAGAGCGAAGGAGCCAGAAAAGGGGAAAGGGTGTGGTCTCCCCTTCAAGCAAAGCAAGCCCTTTAACTACTGAATATCCCAATCAAATCCAGTCTGTCCACACACTGAACTGCTGTGTATTGGGGAAAAAGGCCACGGCAAAGCGAAAATACCGGTGGTAATGAAGTCATGCATCTTCGGTGCATATCAATTAAAAAATAACAAAGGAATTAGTCATTCACCTAGTTTTGAGCCCGATAATTACTTGATAGATCGATAGTTAATCCTGAAGTTGAGTGTTCAAGAATTGTTCAAGGTTATCCCAAGCATTGGTGCTAGGCAAAGTATTAGTATCGGTAAAAGGGTTTCTTTCAGTTTATTCCATTTCTATGGAATAAAGCAAGAATTTTCAAGGAACCGAGGAACGTTGTTTTTCAGGACAAGCTATATCTAGTGGCAGTGACCAATATCTTGGACAGACTGTAATTGAAGCTGAAAAATCAGGTGAGTGGCACCGTGCGTCGCACACCCAGGGGAACGACTACCATCTCTCCCTCTGCCATGGGAAACATCGGTTCGCACCACAGTGCCAATTATATCATCATGGGGCAAACCGGAGGCGGGTTTGCCATCTGTTGTTCAGGAATGAGAAAGAAGCCCATTAAATATGGCTCCTGCCACTGGCACACAGCTACATTTGCCTTGATCCCCACGTCTCTCCCACTCTCCCACTCTCTCTCTCTCTCTCTCTCTCTCTCGCACGCACTCCAATCTGTGCCAGAAAGGTCCGATTGTTCGTCTCGACCACAACAGCCACTCGGCTCTCTTTGGTCGCCAGTCCAGTTAGGAGTCACCTTTGCTATGACCTTCATAGCCATCCTAGATCTGTCCTTTTCCAGATGGCAGGCTTTTAGTCAATTAAAAACCCTTGACTTTTTTGCGATCACGTGATTACAAAAGATTCCGAGATTCATTATGAGAACACAATGGTCTGTTTTCTGGAGCTGATGAGTGCAGATTTTCTATTTCTCTTTCATTATTTTTATACTGAAGGAACAACATGCGCTTTTGTTTCCTCAAAAAAAGATTGTGCATTGTGTGAGAATCTCTCCAGTCACTTGGTGAGATTGTCCAACACCTTTGTGACGTTCCATTAAAATGTCAATAACGCCCTAATATTGTGACCCATTCAGCATGCCATCCTAACATGTGCCCAAATAAAGTATCTTGCATTAAATGAATTGCTTGCTTTCTGGTTAAACAGACGACACTGGACAAAGAAATGTCTGTTAGGGTGAACGCTGTCCAAGCAGGTTGTGTAGGCACTCCTTCTGTCTACAGCAGGACAGACAGCACTTGACCGCTCCAAACAGCAGGGTATCGGAAGTAAACATTTTTATGGCTCACGTGAGGCAAATGTGCGAACAGAAAAGAGAACTACTCCCCTACTCCACAAAATGTTGTGCCAAGTTTATTTAGTGCTCTGGACAGTGGGGCTGGAAAATATGGCACCTGAACCCATGAAATATTAATTTAATGTCCTGCTTTACGACCTGTCCGCACTGCAGCTTCAAATAAATCATGTCCTTTTTTCCCATTAAGATTAATAACGTAATATTTACGGCTAGGCTTCTGAAAGTCTGACTGGGTTATTGTGAACTCGGGGGCTGTCATCATTAAAGTTCACAGCAAAGATCAGGACAAATGCTCCACAACTTGGTGTAATTCTGCCCAGTCAAAAACTAAAGGCTCAAATCCATTAGAAACACTGGTACAGAAAACTATCGTCCAAAACACTTTCATTACTTTTCCAGTTTCTTCAACAGAAACATTTAGAAACATACAGCTGCAAATTCAAATTGATGACAGAATTGTTTTCCCCAAGTGGTTATTCAGTGCAGGATAGGAATTTATACCACTTACACAAATGGAAAGTTTTGTTTTCTAGTCGAGCAGGTCTGTATACGTAATCTGCCAATAATCTTGTCTCCCTGGTCTTGTTTTATCCTATTGCATCTCGAGCCCTGTTAAACAGGTATACTGTGCGTGCGATGGATGCCCATTGAACTGCTGCAGCTGTGGGTTAGATGGTCCCTCGGTACAGCGTGAGCGGGATTTTGCCCAGGGGAGCCGTTGAGCAGGTCTCTCAGCCCCAGTCCCCTCTCCCAACATACCCCCCTCACAAGGGGAAGTTCTCCCACCTTAATTAGGGCTGAGGCACTCGAGCTGTGACGCCCCGCAGCCCACCCTCCTGAGACACTTTGGTGCTCATCCCTCCTCCCTCTCCACGGGTCTCTGCTTATTCCGCGGTTCCCATGGAGAATGTGCGGAGATTAGGGTCGAGAGTGTAGACGGAGAACCTGGAGTGACAGCTCATCTATTAAGGACCGCCGCAGCGGATGCTGCAATCGGAGTGATGCTCCGAGGACTCATCCGAAACCCTGTCACGTTGCGTGACGCGTGCTGTCACATGAGTTTTACGTCCTGCTTGTACGCGAGTCCAGTAAAATGCAAGCAAATAAGTAGGCAAACAGACTCACGATAAACATAATGTGACAGAAAACTTGCAGGTTCCCTCGGCAAACAATGTTTCACAGCATTTTATTGCCAAAAGCTATGGACGAGCTTTGCTAGGCCTCGGGGAGCCCCTGGTCTCGTTTGTGCGTGCCCCATCACTAAAACTAAGGGACAGAATACATCAACACTTCTCCCGGTTTGACAGGGAGCAGTTATGTCTGGAATATGTATTTTCATGATCACAGAGAAGTACACCCTGCAGACCCTCGTAAACACACAATGGTAAAGCTAAAGAGATATAGTTAAATAGTCACAGACCTTTGTCAAATTTTTGAGTACAAATGATTGTCATTTAAATATATGTTTAATATATCATAATAAGATTTATGAAGAGTTTATGTTTCTGTTGAACAACTCAATTTATTCCAGTGAATTTTTAATTATCTATATTATTTATAACCAGGCTAGACTGGTGTGGTCAGAAGGATGACATTTGCTTTGATAGATTTCATAAAGCGCTCTACCTCTTGTACATCTGACAACAAGGGGTCTTCTAGGTCTGTTACACAGATGTTTACCCAGCAGCCTTCATTTCATTCATAGCCTGCTCCCAAATGTGTGTATGGAGACCACCAGATGCACCAACCAAAGAGGATCCTGTTTTACAGGGCAATGCACTACGGTATGACCAAGTGCCTCTGCGTATCCTTAAAATGTTTGTGGCTTCAGGGTATGTTGTTCAGGGAGGACAGCTGGGGGTGAGAACATTCTTGATCCCGGAAAGTTTTGAGTGCTGCAGTTAAGTGCCCCGCTCAGAGTTTTAAAAGGGCAGCGAGAGGTGCGTGATGAATGTAAAACTCTGTGTGTGGCTTCCAAACTGTTTTTACAGCAAAGTCCTCCACCAGGCATAATTGTCCCTATCGGAGGGCTCTCCAGCTCACTGCTTAAGAGTTTCCTGCACTTGGAAACGTCCCCTCAGGCACAGGGGGGAGGGAAGGAAAGGGGAAAACAAAGCAGAAAGCCGGGCCAGAGTAAACAGCAATGAAAACCAGAGAAGACACAGAGGACTCATTGAGATCAGGATGGAGATAGGGACCTTGCTCCGTGTGCAGGCTGAGGGGGAGCAAGGGACAGCAATGAGGAGGGGAGAGCTGGGAGTTCGGGCCCCTGGAGAGTAATGATGGAGGAACTGGGTTGTCTAGTCAGGGTGTGCCCCCCCATATCTTGGCCAGGAATCCACGCTTCACCACTGGCCACTGACCGGTTTCCTGATTGTAAATAAAGTGCTAGCGAGACACGGATGTAGGACATGGCTCGTCCCAAGTAAAAGCACCCTGACCCCCCCCCCCCCTACTCAGAGTGGAGTGGGACACCGTGCTTATGGATGATTATTAACTAATTAGCTACGTTTTTTTATCTTGTACAACCCTCGATCATAAACAATCAGTATCAATCTTAATATTATACATTAGACTGCCAAGAAGTTACACGGGTGGATCATTGCCATCTTCTTTCTCCAAAGAGAAAAGGCCGAAACCCTTATTATAGAAACAGAGGTGCAAGTGAGACGTGGCTGCCCTAAATGCATGATTGTAATTTACAACACCAGCTAAAGATATAATGCTCCTCGTTTCGGGTTTCTATTTCGAGGTTCTTCTCTTAAAACCTGCTTTTTCATTCATTCTTCCTTCAGAGAGACACAGAAAGACCTCCGCACAATGGATGTGCCTGTTCGCTCAAAACAAAAAACGGATTGTTCTTTTGCCTGTTTTTGCCACACAAACCGCAAATCTCATGAGCTCCATTTATGTTTCAAATTAAATTAAAGAGAAAACATTCCATGAATAAAGCATATGTACATCTATCCTGGAAGAAAAGAAAAGGATAGATGATGTGTTTGCAGGTTTTTAATCTTGGCTAATGCATCAAAGTCGACAAGTTTTAACATTCAAAAACAAATGGGGAAAAAAAGTACAAATATCTTTAAGGCCTGGATGTTTGTAACATCCAAGCTCGAATCACGGCGATGGAGAAAAATGTTTGCATGTGTCTAGTTTAACATCCTGGCTTGTTTTGATTCATTCTACAAAATGGTGGACGTATATATTGCATAAACTATACCAAAATGGTTCTAGCTGGAGTATTTCCATCCAACCCTGCTGGTATTCCAACAGCCATGTATCGTACGGGTCAGGAGATTCAATGTCAAATGAAGCGAATAAGATATAAAGAAATAAAGAAGATATGTTTGCATTAAATCATAATCATTTGAAAACTTCTCCCGACTGTTAAAAAGTAACTGAAGGCAGAACCCTCACGACTGAAAGTGCTGAGCAAGTCCCAGAGAAGCCAAACCCGGTATTAAAAGAAAACAAATGGTTAACATTAGAAAGGCAAGGGGGCTGCAGAACGCTACGGGTGCAAGCGTTGGAAGAATCAAAATGTAGCTCTTCAGAAGCATCGCTATCCTAAATGAGCCATCTGTCAGCGTTTGATTAGTGGATACCCCAGTGGACCAAACAGATTTACACACCTTAATTAATACTGTATAATATTTGTCTGCCAAATTCTAAACATATCTATCAATGGTACTGTTAATTCAACCAGGTTTTTGATAAGGCCTTCCTGTCTTTAATAGAGAGCAAATTCAATCAAATTCAATCAAAACAATCGTCTTACTGTTTGTTTGTTTTTACAATGGGGCTATTATTATACTTTTTTAACGACCGCAGACCTGCAGTCCTTCACATTAATTTGAGTGTCCTTCGCATTTATTGTGAGTGTTCCGATTCCACTGATTTGTTCCAGACACTTTGAAGTTTATTAACTTTGTCATCGCTTCGAAGCATGGACATGAATCTGTCCAGTTAAGACTTGTAAACTGTCCAGTTAAGGTTTGTAAGCTGTTGAACCCTTCAGAAAGGTTATTTCTTCCGTACCCAGCTGTGTATGTGGCTAACGAGCACATTTGCAAGCTATGTAAGTTGCTCTGAACCTCTGTGCTTTTTAAAGCAAATTAATAATGTAATCAGTAGCAGATGCTAGGCAATGTAGCTTAATCTGGCTTCTGGAGGGGAAAAACTGCTAATAATCGTACTTACACATTTAACTGTGAGGGTTTACCATCAGCCTGTATTTGCTGTCATATCTATTACATGCTCTCATGTGACGAGAACCATGGGATTATTCAGTATAATTGGTTAGATTGAGTTATTCCCTAATGTGTCTGGTTTACTGAGAATTATTGTCTGCTACTGGAGAGTGAACAAACAAACTTTATACAATTGCTGCAGGATCTCAAGTACCACGCAGGCAAAATCACAGACAGCTCAAGTGCATTGAAATATGTGAGGATGTTGATTCGTAAACGATTTGCCAGCTATGTATTAACTGTAAAGAGCAACTAGTTAGCTGCTATTAACCACATTGGTAGTTGATTCTCTCTACATCAATGGATGAAAGTTTATTTATTAAATGTAATTATAATTCACGGCTAATGTATATGAAGCATTAATATACAAAATTTGTCTCGGTTACAAGTACAACAGGAGCAATTTTTGGTGTGGAGGGAGGAGGAAAAAGGTAATATCATCGTGCTCATCAAATCTTCGATATACAGCTAGCACAGTGGCAAGCCATAGCTGGCTACTGGTTTATGCTACCGGCTTGCTATTTGAAATTCATACTTAAAAAATGTCAATGAATTCAGAGAGAATAGCGATGAAAATAAATGATGTGACATGTGACACAGTTGACTGGCGCATGGTTTCAGTATCCTGGGTCCAAAGCCATCTGTCCCCATAGCTTTGTTGGGCGTAACACCTTTGAGCTGGGACCCTGACTGTCCTATCTCTATTGCAACAGGGGGAAATGTTAGGAACCTTTGACTGCCATTAGATTCAATATAGTGTATTTGCTAGACAACAATACTGAAGATACAACAATACTGAACTTCATGACATGACAAAGGATAAGACACTTGTTGATAATTAGTATGATTTGTGCGCAGTTACAAACATGCTGTACCAAATGCAAAGAACTGAACAATTGCTTTCTCTTTATAATTAATTCCGTATTTAGAAATTAATGGTTGAATTAACATCCAGCTGTACGGAATATTATAGTATAATAATTTAAGAATCGCTCAAGATACCTCAGTGATAATGTTTTGCATGATCAGCCCTTAAGTAAATATGCTGAAGAGTTCAGGTTAAAAGCAGATGCTAGTTTTTGCCTGTAGCAACACATTTTCCATTTTGGTCTCTCTGTTGGTGCTCACAGCTCATAGCTATGTTCTATTGATGATCTCGAAGGAGATACCGTGCAATCATTGGACGAAACAGGTGAAGCAGTTTTCCTTAGCCCTCTCATTCTCTATCTCCTCTCCCACCTTTCCCCCGTAACCAAACCTACTTTATTTGTGAATTCATTATTCCTCTGGTGCCCCAGGGCTTGACGCTGAGCGGAATTCATCAAATGACCTTGAAGGAGATACAGCGCAATCACTTACCGCGACTGCGCGGAGGAGACTGTCCCACGAGCCCTAATTACCCCAATTTGGGTTGTTATTGTCAGTAAGTCAAGTGCAAGTATGTACTGAGAACACAGTAGAATGTACAGGCAGGGCCTGAATGAAATAGGGGTAGCAGAATTCCTAAACCCACTTCCACTCTCTATCTGCCTCTGTTTCTGTTCTTCTGAATCCATTACTTCTCACCTCAGTCTCAGCATCTCTTGGCTAGACACAGTCCAGAAATGTTTTACCTCTGAGCCGTCCCTCAGTTCTCAATGTTTTAGTCACATCGCAAAGGTGTCAGGCTGCCTGATCTTTCCTTGACTATGTACATCTGTAGATCTAGTCTCAGTCTCTGCGGAATTACATGCCCCTGAGGGTAATGTACAACAACTGGGCTACCGGTCTGGGATTCTCCTTTACAAGACAGATCTGTAGTACCTGATGTCTTCAAAATTGTCAAAAAAAGACCACCGGTGTGGTTTTGCAGCATAGAGTTAATCAACTGTACCCTGCTCCTCTAATGTTGGCCTTCAAGATTTATAATGAAGATCTGCTATGCATTTATACAGTATATAGCATATGGATAGCATATATATATCTCAGCAAAAATATCAAAGACCTGCTACTGCTGTCCATAAAGGTTTGCTGTAGATATGTAAACCATGCTCCGTAATCATCTACCAGGGAAAAGAGAGCCAATATTAATGTGTAGTTGAACATTTATGGTTAAATAATAGAAATTGGGTGTAAATGCAAAATGCATTCAAGATTCGTTGAGTGGTGGCAGTGCAATTCTAAACATACTTGTTTAGGTGGTGAAAATACAGCACAGGAATGAAAAACATTCCGTCTATCAACCCCTATTCCTTTGGGTTTGTAATTTCTATATGGAGTGTGAATTTATGATTGTTTCACTGATTAAATATACATGAAATTACTTAAATTAACTGGACCTGACTTATTTATATTCAACTGCTGACTGCATTTGTGAGTGACTTTTTTATCAGAGAAGAAAAACATGTTTTGCTAAGGACCTTCATGAAGAGCGGTGTGCTAATTACATCTTTATCATATTAGAACAGTAAACTCAGTTTCCTCTACAAACCAGGCTTGTCTGTACCAAGAAGGTGTTTTTGTTAGAAAATTCTGTCTCTACATTATATAGGGGAACAAGTCCTACCTACTTGTAAACATTATATATAATTAAAGATAGACAGAGGAGAACAAGGTTCTGGGGGCCATTTTCCAGAACCTTCCTATCCTCTACAAATATTATGAACGCTGCCATGCATATGGTCCATATTTAAGTTTAGGTTTCTTTCATTAACACCATCATTAGCACAGTAAAACATCAACATCATTGTAGAGTCATGAGGGCTATAAGGTTATCGTGGGGAGATATGTGCATTCAGATTATCATACCTTTGAACTCTCATGTATTAGGGGTGAGATCCATGCACACGCAAGCTCATCTATTTGCCTTTAGGATCTTATGCATTTTATGGGGGCAAGAGAATATTTTATCCTGAGCCAAAAAACATGGCCAGACATTATTGTGAGACTCATCTTTGTAAAACGTATCCACTCCAGTTTGACACATTACGTATTTGAGTAAAAGTCTGACAGTATTCTAGAATTTTCAGTGTGTACACAGCAACCATGGAAAATCTAAATTGTCGATTCACTGGTTCAAAGTCAAAGGTCTGAGCCTACAGCTGAATATTGAGCTTCACCGTCTCCACTAAATCTAACCATTGTAACTATTTTTTGTATGGTAACTAACAAAAATTGCTCTAAAAATATTTTTTCAGATTGTGATAAGCCACCAGCTATGGTTATAGGGGGTTTGAAAAATGCCTTGACGAACCTGGTAGGGGTAGAGAGTGACCCCGTTGGCACAGGGCATGGACCAGGTGCCCTCCATGTACTGGTGCGGCTGCAGAGCCACGGAGCCCAGGATGTTGCCGTTGCCATTGCCGTTGCCAGGGCTGGTGGGCAGGTGTGGCTGAGGCTGGGCCCCCGGCTTGCTGGCGTGGTCTGGTGAGCCGTTCTTCTTGTCCACCCTGCTGCCCACGCCAAGGCTGTTGGGTTTGGGCCCATGTTTAGGGTAGCCCGCGTAGAAGCCGGTGGTGGCCGCTGGGGCGGAGTTGGAGGCAGCGGTGGAAGAGCCAGAGGAGTGGTAGACGGCAGGGAGGTAGGCCCAGTCGCGGGGTGGGCCCTGCGCGACATTGCGGGGCCCTGCCAGGGAGGGCAGGCCGGCGAGAGGCGGCGGGGAGCCAGGGGACTTGTCACACTGCTCCAGGGTAAGGACCATGTGGACAGCCTCCTGCTTCAGCTGGTTGAGGTGGGTGGCGCAGACGTCACAGCGGCTGTCGCGCTCGTTCCAGGCCTTGCGCGTGCTGTTGGGCACCTGGAGCTTGTCATGGAGCAGCACAGAGAAGGACGGATCCTGAAGGACAGGGAGACAGAGGTTGGTCGTTGGAGAGAGAAATAACCAAGGCATCCTAAAACTTAACACAACGTTTCAGCTAAAGCAATAAAGGCAAATTAAAGAGCCAATGACAACAGGTGGAGCAGAACAGGAAAACATGCTAATTCTGACAACATTGGCTGAATTGACTGAAAGTGAATCATAGCTTTATATATTCATTTGTTTCCAATGCTAGCTCCCCCCCTTCCCCAAAAAAATAAAGTTTGAAAAGGGAAATAGCAATTCTATAAAAAGCAGAGTTTGTCACGCGGACAAGAAACGAAAAGAGTCATGAAAAGTCGTGTTGCCATGTCGATGACATCTCAGTGCTTTCTCATCTCTCCCTTTATTTCCTTTCGCTTTGTCTTGGGAGTGAAAGGCAATATGTTCTGTAAAAGCAAAACCTGCGAGACTGCAGATGGCAGAAGGGAGAGGGGAGAGAGAGGTGGAACATATCCAAAGCTGAAAATAACAACCTTTGTCCAGGAACCAAGAAATGCTAGAGCAATTAATTTTCTTCCTCTGAATGGCTTACAAGATTGAACTGATTTATTTTTTTTATACTTATCGTGTCCTGTTAGAGGCAAGTGGGCACTTCTCCTATAAAGCACGCTGCTTGGCTTCACCACACAAGCCAATGTTTATTGTATGGCCATTACCTCAAAATTTTAATCAACCAGCAGCAATTTCTCTGTTCCTGTGCTGCTCCAGGTTTGCAGTTCTTTTCTTTTTTTCTCCAGTAAATCACCTCCAGGTTTAGGACTTGCTATTGCCAATTACTTGGGTTGACTGCATCATTGCACACCTAGGCCTTGAGAATTTCAGGTATTAATTATGCACTTTATGCAGACCAGCAGAAAAGCAAATGCATGCCAATACGTCGGAAATGTACATGTAATGAAATGTTTGAAGGAAAAATATATATCTCTTTTACTCAAAAAATTATACGTTAATATCACTTTTCCAACTTCAAGAGAGAATATCGCAACAGTGCGCTCCAGGGTGAAAGGCTGACTGAGAGTGGTGCACAGTTAAAAACTTGACCAACAATCAATTTGACTGAAGTGTCAGAACCTGAATTTCTGGGGTATTTGACAATAGCTGCTATTCTGCAACACTTCTCTTTAATGACAGAAATGAGGGAATATTTTCCATTCTCATTGCATCTGCTCTGAAACATGAAGCTTTACAATGTGACACTTAAATATCATTGTGGTCACAAAGCTGCAGTGAAGCATATGAATACAAACTATAAAAATTATATATTATATAGTAAATGGATAAACCTTCAAATACAGAATACTGTAATGTTCAGTAATGTAACTGTTATTATACCATTATTTTCTCACAGATCTGTGTTTTATATTTGCTTGAGTTTTTGTTAATACAAACTGACTGACAGCCAGTGCACGGAAAACTCCATCATCAAAAAGGTTGAGAGTGTTGGTTTTTACAGTACATATTCTGTAATGAATGAACAGATCTGAAGCCTAGCAGGACATCATCGAAAGTCATCACAACAGTTCCGCCTCCAGTTCCAAACCAACAAATGCCAGTACACATGCGCACACACACGAACGCACGCACACGCACGCGCACACTACAGCAAATCTACATTGTTCAGAATCATCCATGTAAATGGACTATAAGATGGTAGAAAAAATAGGCATTATGTTGGATTAAAGTTGAATGAAAATAATTAAAATGCTTGGAATTAAACCTGGCCAAGAGATTTGAATATTTAAAAACCTCCTTATGTCATCCCTCGTCCTGTGAAGCCTTATGACTACTCCAGACAGCATGCTATAGACCTCATTGGCCCAGCTGAGAAGCAAGCAAGCTAGAATATTCAACAAATGTGTGTTGTCAAACATTATTATGGACAAAAATAGCTGTTCATGGCAAATGCATGCCATTAGCCATTCATTTAGGCACGATAACGTTTTTCTATAAGAAATCTATTTGGATTTTTAACACTGGGTTTCGGGAACTAATGAATAGCTTTTGCAGTAGCCTCCTGGGGAGATTTGCTTCGGTTTGTTTTCTCAACTGTGCATGGCTTTTTCCTGGAACTACTGAGGTACGTGTAGCCAGACATATTGTGACTGTAAGAACCTTTTTATATAACCAATGCAGGTTGTGATTGTTTCTCCCTTCACCTCCTACTAAGCATCTGGTGCTTTGTGGGAGGGAACTGTACAGAAGTTTTTTCAGCTGGCGAGAAGATCCACCGAGTGGAACGGATGCCAGTGTCCTGAGCTTGGCCCTTCCGATGCCATGCTTTCTCACATCAAATGGGTAACGGTATGGGGCACGCATCCAGGTAAGAAGGTCTCCTTCCATGGGCAGAGGGTCCTGACTTAAGACCACACACTCCTGCTGTCAATGTAAAGCAACAGCCTGCACTGCCTTAACATTAGCCCTGATTGCCTTCTCCCTCGTTGCCTCCATCGGACAGGTTGACTGCACTCCAAGCCCCAAGAGGGCTTCAGATTCGAGTGCTGTTTGCTTGTTTCCATTGCTGTGTGCTGACGTGAATAACATTTCCATTTCACCCCTGAGTCAAAATAACATTTTCTATAAATAAAGAATTAAATGTAACTAAATAAATAAATTTAAAACCTGGTTGCCGAATAGAACAGCCTGCGAGTGTCTACGGAATCACTGAAGTTTGAGTTCAAACCGAAGTGTGTCTTCCTTGCCTCTCTTACCTTGAAACAATTTCAAGGATGAGAAGTACACATTTCATGCGTGCCTGGTCTTGTAGGATTTTCTATGCTCAGTTTAAACGGCAGTAATTGTAGCACAATTGGTAGTTTCTATTTCTATTATCATTTTTCAATGGATTGACTTAGCTTTGGTCTGGCCAATAGTGAGAATATCCCAATATGTAAATTGATTTTTTGACCAATTCACACAGCTAATCCATCATATATACAAAAGTCCAAAATTCAGGTTTGTAACTAACTGATTCTCTTCCCAGTGATATTTTATTTTACATGCAGTGCCTAATCCAATACACACCACAATATCTCCTATGCTCATGGGAAAGCGTATAAAAAGCAATACAGTCTTTTTCCTTAACAAAAAATAATGAATTACTAATTATATGTTAAATATGCAGCGCTTTAACTATAAAGGACATAAAATCCAGACACAGAACACAAAACCGAATGCCATTCAGTCTTTTCTTCAGGCATTTTCTGTCTGAAACTATTAACCTGCACAAGAAGCAGGTAGCTCTCAGTTTGAGAACCTATTTCTGAGTCCTGTTTCACACACTATTTTATCACACTTAACATAATGATTTCCCAAGCAGCCATTCAGATATGGTTAAGAAAAAAAACTTAACTCTCCCCTGAATATGTGATAATTCATTCATATGAATAGAAGGGAAATTACGTATGAGTACTTGATAATGTTCTTCCTTTTCTTTCCAATGTGTTAATACATATGTTTGCAATATTGAGAATGAACATAGGCTACATATTTAACGCAGGAATTTTATGTATTAAAACCCCAGTCTGAATTACTACACAATAAAATAAAAACAACACGGAATGCTGTCTGGTCAGTAGAGAAATTAAAGGATTTGGATTTGACAGGCCTCTCATTAGCATGCATGGGTTTGAAGAGAAATATAAGTGAGCAAGGCAGAAGAGCCCTAATTTCTGAGGCAATCTATTGGACACCTTTTAATTATGAAATCAAAAAACGAAATAGCCTTTCTGGGTGAAAAAGATAAACAGCACAAACGTACTCGCATAAAACGTCTATCTGAATACCTCACTGAATTTATAGAAAAATAAAGTGCTCCCTGTAAAATGTCGATATAAATATTTATAAAAAGCCAGGAAGTCCGTCAATCCAAATTCCCTCGTTCGGTGGCCTGGTGAATGTTTCGTGGTTTGAAATGACTTGCCCTCAGCTCCTCGGCTTATACAGCCGCACTCGCCTATAACAGGAAACCACCCCTTACCATCTGGGAATTCGTTGCCATGGGTTACATGAACAGCAATAAATGTTTGTCATTGTTGCCATTCTATCATCCATTACTATGAGTATAACTACGAATGATGGTTAAATACGCCAGACTTTAGTTCTACTGAGAAGCCTCAATTGACCTAGACAGGTAATATTCTACAAACATCCTTGAATAATTCATAGTGTAGCGTTGACCCATATCTCTGTGAGGAATGGCCATCAGACTGCATCTGAATTAACCTCACTGTCTCATCTGCGTATGAGCCAGCCCGGTTTCTTCAGCATAATATCGATATAATGAATGTAATGAATTAACTTTAGCCTGAATTTCAAAGATGCATATTCTTTGGTGTCAACTATTTGTATTAATTAACACATTTAAAAAAAAATTACTGACTGAAAATCCTTTAAGGCAAACCAATACCAACAGAGCAAAAAGCGTTTAAGTATAGATTTAGAAATAATTACAGCACGCACTATTGGCAAACATGCTTTCTGAGAATATCCAGTTGTTAAGAGTCAAACCGTGCAGTAAATTAACATTGGGATGTGCTGAGCAATATAATATCTGTGATTCTCTTCTGATTTCTTGTGGTGCCAGCACTGCAGTTGGCAGACAGTTTATTGATTTATTTAATCACGCTTTCAAATAAAGAGTTTATCCTCCTTATTCATTCAACCAACATATTTGGGATCTGTTTAATGTGTGAAGAAATGGGAAGACTCTATGCTAATGCTTAAAACCTAAACAAAAAATCTTTCTGCTAGTAAAAAGTTTTCATGTCTGCATAATCTTTGATTACCAGAAAGAAAATTTTAGTTATTACTTTTATTATTACCCCAGCCTGTTACGGGTGTGTATAAACCCCAGTATTTTATTGCTTATATTAATACAGACTCTGAGACTTTTTTTTATCTACAAATCTGTGTGTATAAAAGAAGTAATATATTGAATTATATCCAATCTATATCATATCATGTCGAACTTCATGATCATTTAAAGATGTGGAACGCATACTGACAGGTCTACACTGACATTAATTACCATAAAAGCACACAGGTATTTGTTGCCTCAATAGTCAACTTTTTCAGCCAAAAAAAGTTCCCAATAAAATATTATTTTACAGCAAAAACCATTCTCAGTTGTAATCTGCTTCGTTCTACAAACGAATACATTTTCAATGTTTTTAAGATTTCAGTATAAACCCTGTGGATAAAAAAACCTTTTGCACACAGTGAACATAATTTGAGCACACTCCCATCTTTGAAAACATCTTCTCCTAATGAGTACAGACTCACATTCTTTCTCTCACTCTTGCAAACAGCGCAATATGGACAACCACAGTCAGTTCTGAGCACACTAAGTAGACCTAATGCACGTTAGCACGGAGTCCTGAACCCATGCAAATGTGCAGGCAGCCATGTTTCCAATAACAAACAAAAAAACTCCCCACTGGGACACATGGGGATATCACACCGTGCAGCTCGAAGTGTCCACACAAACCTATAAAAAGTCACTTCAAAGAGAAAATCATTAGACAGTGGTTGGAATCAAAAACACATTCAGTTTTATCATCTAGAGATTACATTATAATGTCCGCACTTAAATGAGGTTTTGCTAGGCAGTGATTTTGACTTAATTGGCAGAGTTATAAAGCACATACTTCATGTATTTCTATGTGCACGTAAAAATCAAAGCAAATAAACATCACTAAGACAAGACTGCCGTTGGTTCAGGCTACCTCTGAAGATCAATTCTGCTTTTATTAATATATTCCAGAGGGAGGCAGGCTATTATTGTGCTGGTTATGAAAACACTTAAGTTATTAATACTCCTTGCAGTTGTTCTGGCTGAATCAATTAGCATTCCTCGGCATGGGATGTCCCGCAGGGCCGAAACATGGAGGCTGGGGTCAAAGGTCAAACTCTACAAAACAGCTACTGCTCTAAAGACGGAGAGCTCGGAAATGTTCATAAAACGTAAGACGCAAAGGTTTTCGTGCCACCCTATTATATGTTATGGGAAACTATCTGCGTTTGAGAAGGGGCACGCTACTGAATTGAAATTTATTAGTAAAATTATTATGTGACTTAAGGCAAGCATCAAATAATTAATTACGGCTGGATTTGATTTCACATTTCTCTAATTATTGACAAAAAGAGGCCGTGCGTGTTTTAGGATTGACTGTGTGGAGGCAGTGGAGGAGATTGAGGTTCTTGTCCACTTTATTATTGCAGTCATTGTAGTTGTAGAAGAAGACTACACATAAACGCTTTAGAAGATGTTTGGTTAGGGATGGGTGTGTGTGCACTTATGGACATGCTGTTGTAATTTCCTATAAACTCTGTGCAGATAAAAAGCCCTCGAGTACTGTATAAACTGCTTTCAATGTCCCTGGCTGTTCATGTCAACAAACTAACTGAAAGCATTTGCGCTCCACTCATGCAACCCCAGTTCCAAATATTTGTCCATTGTTCAGGTATGTACCCTAATAAATAAACTAAGAATCTTGGTCCAAAGCCCTTGCAAAGTCCTTGAGATTCGAGAGCTCCTGGTTTAGTAAAACAATCCTGATTACCGACAGAGTGGCATTAGTTTAGTTGTGTGTTGTACTACTATTGCCCAATCCAGTGTGTGTGCTCATGAGAGCGGTACACCCTTGTAGACTGTTGCACTCTTCCACTTTAAAGCAAACATAAATCTCGTTTTCTAATCCAAAGAGAACGGAGAACTGAGTTTAAAAGACTCATTCCCGGAATTGCAAGACTGGAAAAAGTCCTTAGGAATTCTTGAAGAATTGCAGGTTTTCTGGGGGGCATGAAAAAGAAAGCTAATATGGACCATCACTTAAGCACATAACACAGTTTTATCATCATTATTTGTTTGCTTTGACAACATACTTATCTAACACCTTTAAGCTTAACTCGCTTATACAGCAGGATATTTACAAAGTCAATGCAGATTTAATACCTTTTTTTGGAGTAAAAGGTCCCACCCCCCGGGACTGACAATCCTCCAGTCATCCAAAAACCCTTACAAGTCACGACTCTAATGCTTGAACTTAGCCACTACATCGACTACAGCCCCTCTATCTCAGATAACTCCAGACTAGGTATGGCTCATCGTACAGATCTGTTGTGAGAAGTCTGATGTGAAATCGCTCAGTGGTTTGTCTTTGCTTGGAACAGTAGCTTATCAAGGATGGCCTATTTC
>JAOVYW010035949.1:12077-27864 GCA_025775045.1 Hiodon tergisus | reverse complement strand
TATAAACACACTGTGTATTTACTAAAATAGTAGTGATAAAACTAAGCCCAGTTTCTATCAATTTGCTATCAATTTCCCTGATGTATGAATACATCACAGGAGGAAGAAGTGCCTTTGAATCACACTGTGAATCTTTTTTTTCTTAGGCAACAAATCCTCTCAAATGTAGGTTAAATCAGTTAATGAAATCAGTTAATGTACTGTGGCAGTTAAATAATTAAGTATGGTGTCTTTACCCATTAATTTAGATAAAATGTGCTCAGTTATATCACTTTCTCCTCCACTGTAATAAATACTACCAAACAAAATTAACGTTCTTCCACAATATTTCCAAATCCCTATCACGTTTCCCACTGGAGGTTTACGCGGTAGTCTGTCTTTTTGATTGTCACGTCGGATAGCCAATCAAGGTGTCTTTTTGTTTAGAGATCAGTAAAGTGCCCTATCTGTGTAGTTCTGGGGGGAGTTAATGTTCGGTAAAAGAGATCAGAAGACAGGTGTGACATACAAGATGCAACTGAAAAAGAGAAGTGCAGCGAGATTCCCCCAAGGGGTTTGGTTTCTGCTGTTCTCGTCAGAGTACTTCACTGGAGGGTTTATGAACTTAAGTTGTTTACCTCCCTTCTCCTCTGCCCGTTACATGTCTGCGTATCTGAGTACCTACGCAGATAACAGCTATTTCTTAGTCTGGGCTCTTACAACCTCCTGACTCTTTTTTTGGAAGGTGCAGTTGGGGATCGTTTCTTTGTTATTTTTTGATCATAGTATAAAATTGAAGTTAAGTTTAATGTCATTGGAGAAAAAAAAACCTTTCCATAGTCTCTGTCTCAGTCCTTCTATCTTCCTTATTCATACTAAAGATATACAGTTTTTACTTTGTTGTATTGTGCAAGCTTGTGTCTATTTAGCACAGGCTATACTTGCCCTAGAAAAACAAATATAATATATATAATATAATATATATTCTTTCTAGATAATTTAGCTAATAGTTGGCTTTTTTTTTTTTTTTTTTTTGCTAGCATTGCAAAGGCTAAATGGTACATCTTCCCAATTATCAATTATAAAGATCGGTTTAATATTGATGTACAAACATAGACTCACAATCCAGGCAGCCTGTGGGGCCACACCCACAATAAAGGGCTGCATTTACACATCTGAGTGCGCTCTGTAAGCCATGCCGTGTATGCCAGGTACCTTTTGATTACAGGCACAATGCTTCAGTCAATCAATCAGCGAAACTTCTCATTTTGCTTACTAATATTTGAGTTAATAATTAATAACCAGTATAAACCTTTCCGTACTATGGACGCCTATGCCTCTTTTTTATTCATCAATATGTTGAACAGACATTGCTACTGGCCTCAGCACTCAAACAGGTAAAAGGTATTTGGCCAGCAGAGGGCAGTCGCTGACTATAATAGTTCCCGTTATGAATTGGGACCAGTCACTATATTAATGTCCAAAATCTATTCATTTATTTGTTGCATGATACGTATTAATTAGAGTTCAATGCAGCCAATGCAGAATGAGTCCGATAAACTTGATTTTTGACATTATATGGTAATAAGGAATAAGACTTCTGATATAAGATAAAGATAAAAATATCTGATGTAATACAAAGAAGATTTTAACACATAATTAAACTAATTCTACTTGCATTAAGTTAATGTCTACGCTACTCTGTGTTACGTCATCATATGGAGTGGGAAACGATAGTGCATGTAACTGATGTCCCCGAGAGACGTTGGGTGCAGTATGAGGTTAATTTAATTTTAAATGTCGAAATGAGGAGATACAGAAAATTCCCCTAATATCAATCGTTGGTCCAAATGACTTAATATTTGGTTAAGTGGGGCGGCGTATGTCTCCCAATATGGTACTAAGGAATAACAGCTTCAATACAAGACAAAAAATATTTTGACAAATAAATGTTGAAATTCTGCAAAATCGTGTCACTCTGTCACAACATGTGGACTTAAAATGTATTACACAGGTAGCTGACATCCCCAAGAGGCAACATCTTAAAGTTTGTGGACAGGACAATAGAATTTATGGAATATAAGTAAACACAAGTGTAATGTATACTCAGACTCGAAGATGATGTTTGAACTCAAGCAGGTATTTATTTACACACGAAGACAAACAGAGACAGCTGGCAAGTAATGACGTGACTGGACAGGGTAAAAGTGGTGGAAGCTTTTGTACGGAATACTGACGCTGATTAAGATAATTACTTCCTCGAAACGGAGGGTTTGTAACAACGAACTTTACGGTGTTGCAATGGGTTCCGGAGTCGCTGGAGAATTTGGTAAGTGAGCCCGTATACGAAGTTGAGACCAAACACAGAACGGAAGGGGAGTGAGGTTTAAATCGAGGAGTTGATTGACGCAATGATTGGTGACAGGTGTGAGTTATCAGTACTCAGGAGAGTGAGAGAGTCGAGTGTAAGTGGTAGGTAGGTCCGGAGGATCCGTGACAACAAGTTCATTTTCTGGTATGGATAGGGCAGTATTTTATTACTTGGCTAACTGAACCGATTTGTTTGCGAATAAGACTATGGGTGTCAATACAAGTTCGTATTTCTCTATGCATAAGACATTGTTGCGGTGGCAGTGGTGGCCGTCACTGTGCTACCCAGCATGCTTTGCGGTTGTATATTTTGCTATTGTTTGTGTGAGTTGTGCCTTTTCAGACGGTGCTAGAAAATTGTTGTTGTGTTTGTTCCTCTTGGTTTACACTGTAGAATCCGTGGGAATAATTTGGGAGAGTTATGTTAAGGAACCGCAGGTGGAATGTTATTCTTAGTTGAAGGGTCCGTGTGGTCTAGGATGTACTGACTGTGAGTTTAGGGTGCAGTTTAATTTGGGAAAACAATTGTAAGTGCATTCTTCTATGAAATTACTGATCTTAAATCAAACTTTTGCGGTGTTTTCATTTGTCATTGTGTATTATGGTAGAAGATAGATTATATGTCTTCTCAAACTTTAGACGTTATTAATGTATTCTTTATTTAAAATCTTTCAGAATGGCTTACCAAATGCAATCATTTCTTGAGATAGCTGACTTTGAAAGGGTTTTTAGTTAATCAAAATGTTTATTACATATTTTAAACAGTTTAGGGGGGGCTATACAGTAATGTTCTGCGATACGTGATTTAGGCTACCTCGATACGATACCCTGCATAAGATCACAATATTCGATATTATCACCATTCTTTGAATTTTATGTCCATTAAATAAATCGTTAAATCGTTGTCAAATAAAAATGTCCGCAGGTACAAAGTGTGGTAGAGGCTAAAACAATGTTGCTTAAAAAAGAATCTCGTCCTCCTCACACTCCCGTCACCAGCTGGAGCTGAAAAACAGAGCATACGTTTTTCACTATCGGCACTAGCTACCTTAGCTTTGCTCTCGCCTGTAGCTTCCCCGGCGCCGACGTCTTCTCCTTGTGTCTGCCAGCTTTTGTTCTTTCCCTCCCCAATCAGCCGATGCGTATTAGCTGTGCCTGTGATTGCTGGGGAGGGAACGTACCGCCCCTCAAGAACCTGGCCCCGAGCTTGAGGGGGGAGCGGCTTCTACCGCATCTGCCGTCCGTAAGCCCCGGGGTTGCCACACACCTCCTCCCCCAGATGCAGGCCGGGGTCCCCCTGGACTGGCCACAGGCAGGAGTCGCGTCTTGACTTGGCGGCGGCAGTGTTTGCCGGGGCCTTGCCCGGGTGGTGCTCCACCTGGAAGTTGCCCAGCGACTTGATGTCCCAGGGCTCGCTCTTGGTCTGCAATTGGGCTTGGTAGGCGGGCCACGGTCTCTCCCACTGGCCCGCCGGCTCCTCGCCCTTGGGACTCTTCTCCATTTTCATGTGCAGCTCTCCATATGGCAGCTCATGGCCCTTGGGGCTCGGGTCCCTGGGGTCAGCATCCTGCTCTGACTGGGCTTCTCGCCTCAGGGTACCACCACTCGCTGGCCTTGCTGGCGTCCCCTTGAGATGGGGAGGGGGCACTCTCTGTGTCCGAGCTGTTCTCCGCACCTTCACTGTCCTCTGGGTTCTCGTCTTCATTGAAGCCCTCGTTATCGTCATCAGCAACTGAACCTGTGTAGGCCAGACTTTCACTCTGGGACACATCCCGTTCTGTCCTTGAACGGCGGGAGTCCCGTTTGCGCTGCCTCTTGTAGTTGAAGTAGAAGTTCTTGCACCATGCCTCCCGTCCACACTTAGACTTCACAAGGTCATCCACACTCTTGCCAACATCATCTTTGGAGTTGACCAGGTCTTCCATTTCTGTATGCAGTGCCTTGTTGGCTCTCTCCAGCTCCTGGCAGGAATCCTGAGCTCCCTCCAAGGCCCGAGCCAGGGACAGCGCCTTTGTCTCTTTCTCCCGGGCCTCAGCCTCTGCCCGATCACGCTCATCGGCATACTTGTTGGAGATGCTCTTCTCTTCTGCAAGCACCTGGTCAAATTTATTCTGCTTCATCTCCAAGTTTGATACCAACGGCCTCTGGTTATCCCGGTCTACCAGCAGGTCCTCCAGCGCTTGCTCCAGGCGGTTCTTAGTCGTTTCCAACTTGTCACAAGCAGAGGCTTTCTTGTCAAACTGCGGATTAGCTGCCTCCAGGTCTCTCTGGAGGCGTTTCTTGCTTTCCTCCAGCAGCTCAACCTTGCCGATAAATTCATCCAGCTTCTGCTTGGATTCTGAAAGCTGCACCTTGAGAGTGGAGACGTACCTCTCAACATTCCTCTTGGCCTCCATTTCCTCATCTAGCTGGGAACCTGGGAACTCAGACTGGCCACATCCTTGCTCAGCTTTATGTTCTTTCCCTCTGCCTCCTTGAGAAGGTTAGTAACCCTTTCTAGTTCCACTGTGGTTTTGGAAACCCGCTCTCCCAGCTCCCCCTTCTGCCTTTCGCTTTCACTAAAGCGGGACTGCAGTTAAGTCAGCTGAGTTTCCACCTTTTTCCTCTGGTGCTCAATTTCCTTCCTGGACTGCATCAACGAGCACCACCTCTGCTCTCCGTTCAGCTGCCTCCTCTAGTACCTGCTTTGCCTTTTCCTTGGCCTGGGTCAGCTTTGACGTCGTGGTTGGGGATTTTAATGTTGCTCTTCAGAGGGACATGGGGGATCATATGCAGTTCCGGTCCGACTGCTCAAGACGCACACTGGTCCGCATCCTGCATGACGCTGCCTATGTCGACTTTTGGAGATGCCGAAATGCCAGCGCCTGTTCTTTTTCCAGGAGGCAGGTGGTGGGGTTGTTCCTGAATCAGAGTAGGCTTGATTTTTGGTTCTGCCATGAAGGTTTGGTTGATTCGGTGTGTGTGTGTGTGTGTGTGTGGGGGGGTGTTTATACAGTTTCAGTGACCATGCAACTTTTCATTTTAACATTGGTCCTGCTGCCTCTTGTAGGGGCCCTGGGGTCTGGTGCTTGAACGTCTGTCACCTGAGGAGAAGAAGCCGGACATTGTTAGATTGTTTCTTGCCATAGCTAAACAACAATTGACTTATATGCACCATTTCTGTCGGAGCACAAAGGCAATCTGGCAGTTTGAAAAACTGATCCTGGTCAATAACCCATACGTACATTTGACTCCAACAGGGTTGATCTTCGCTTTTGACACGTGGGATTGATTCGTGCTTTTCAGTGACACACGTATGTGTATATAAATATGGTAATTTCGCTCCACCCTTTTTGTTGAAAAAGAAATTAATTTTATTTTTTGTGGTAGTGGTAAAACATTATTAAGAGTTTGCATAACACAGAATTCTAGAACTGTCATTTCCGACTGTGTTTTATGCAACCTTTGTTTACCATATTTGTGAAGCCAATTTGTACTGTTTATGTTTTTAAAACTTTTATAAAAAATAAATAAAAAAAAGATAAACTACTGGTTAGTTGTGCCTGAGGTCTGTGGTTCAAATCCTGCCTCCCCTTGATGATAAACTATTCATTTTTTAATAAATTACTGACTAAATCGCCTTGTCATACCCAAGATGTATCGTAACGAAGCAAAGCAGGGACTCGAACCACAAACCTCTGACACCAAGGAACAAGTACTTACCCCTTCACCACAGTAGGAGAGCTGACGACAGAGTTCCCGGTTTCAATATAGCTTTAGGAACCACTAATGGGACTTTCAGGTCAAAATGATTTCTGATAGTGTTCAACTGAAATACCTAGATGGCACATTAAGATAAACTACTGGTTAGTTGTGCCTGAGGTCTGTGGTTAAAATCCTGCTTTCCGTTGATGATGAACTTTCATTCATTTTTCAGTAAATTTTGATTGAAAAGAATATGATATGAGAGAATGCACTTAGGTGAGCAACTTAGAACTTTTAAAATTACGCTTTTAATCTGCAGGCAACTGTATGGGTAGTAGTAGGCCTTTATATACTCAGCATTGTTCATTTCTGTTTTTTTATTTAAAAAGGCCACAGTATTCCCTTTAAGAAGATCAAAGGTTTATGTCGGGTTTAAATATACTTCCTTCTCTAATTTCCCTTCTCAGCCACACTGCCTCTTCTATTCATATTGAATATATGGTGTATACTGTGTCTCTAAATAAATAGTGCATTAAAACTGCTTTATTCTGTCAGCCCAGGATGTAGAAATTTGTTTCAGTTTAGCCATAAACAGTCAAAAAAAATTTATAGCAATTTTGGTCCTTTCTAAAATAAAAAAATAAAAAGATCTATATAATATGCTATGGCCTTGGAGGGCTATATATAAACTTATTCATACAACGTGTATATTACAATTGCATTATTTATAGGTTTTGAATAAGCTGCTACGATTGCCCTACAAAAGTGAAAATGGCTAACAATGACTTGGGTATCATACTGAAGAACTATGTGAGCTACACTAGAAAAACAAAATAACTTTTTGCACTATTTAAAAAAAAATGTTTGTCAGAAAAACCTTACCGGACAATTGGGTTGAGATCTGGTGACTGCGAAGGCCATAGCATATGACATAATTTTCACAATCATCAAACCATTCGCTGACCCCTCGTGCCTCTTGGATGGGTGCAATGTCGACCTGGAAGAGACAACTCACATTCGGATAGAAATGTTCCATAAACAAATAATGGATATAGGGCATTCAAAATAATTTTGTGATGATTTGAAGTTTGAACTTTTGATCTCAAGTACATGGAGTTATGTGAAGGGTAAAATATTGATAAAATAAGTGTTATCCTTCATTAGACAGTAATTCATAATCAGTATGCAATCTGTCATTAGTGTATTTATCAAAATGTTGTCCTGAAAAGTACTGAAGAGTGTTAAATCATATTGCTAAACCTAAGAAGGAAAACCCTGCATATTCTTATGCAGACCACTTTTATCTAATGTTGTGCTTCATTCTGCATCCTCATGTCTGAATCATAAAAGTAACGTATTACCCAGCATCCAATCAATACCTGCATCGATTGAATGCTGTTGAGTACAGCACATTTCTTGATTGAAGAAGTTCTATTAGGAAACATTAACAGCTGTAATAGAAGTCATTTTGTATGCCATAGTCTGTGTTATCCCAATTATCCTAAAATATGCTGAACTTTTCAAATGCAGGTATAAAGATTATTTGTGTGATTACAGAGGCAGGTAAGGGCTAGGATGATATTTATGATCAAAGAGGCAGGTATTGGAAAAGAGTTAGGGTTATAAATGCGATCAGAGATTTTTTAATAATCATAGGCGATGAAAACTAGAAAACTAGATCCGATCCAGACCACAGTTAATAATTTATGAGGAAAATTTGAGCGTAGTGGACCAAAACGTTCCACATTTAAAATGGAATTATTTCAGGTCAGTTGTCAGTGACAACAGAGAACTAGGAATGTTGAATCCAGCACTAATTGTTTTTGAAAGTTGTGTCTAGACTCCTACCCCTGTGCTTTTACTTTTTACTTAACACCTAATCCAGACAGATTTCTACCCAACACTCTGACCTAAACAGAGTGTCATCTCCCTAGCCAACACCTGACCTTGACAGTGAGAAATCTCTCTACACAACACTCTGATCTAGACAGAGCGTCATCTCTCCACCCAACACTCTGACCAAGGCAGTGTCATGCCTCTATCCATCACCTGACCCAGACAGTGTCATCTCGTTTTAACAGAATACATTTTCAATAATTTTTTTCTGATTTCAATCTTAGGAATTCACTAAATAACTAAAACGTAGAAAATTTTTGCAATTTTTAGCAAAAGCCGTTCATTATAGCAGCTATTATTTGTCATTGCATGTTTGGAAAGCAGTCCAAAGGAAATAATTGATTCTACCTTGAGTCGATTCAGACAGAGAAACTTGATAACATGATAAAGCAGAAGGGCTCTAATCTCAATGTATTCACAGCACATCACTTCATAACACTAAGATTTTGATTTGTCCTTTTAAATACAGTCTAATTAAATCCTGTCCTTTCAGTTCTGAATTGATATGTTTCATTAAAGAAACTAAAGGATGCGTGTGCACTGATACTGGGGCTATGTACACAGACAGGCCTCAGTCAAATCGATTAGATCCGCCCTGATGAGGCTCCTTGTGCTTATCAAGGGAGAAAAGAGCAGAAACAACTCTATACTGTGATCATTAAAAAGTAAGGGCAAAAGTGCTTCTTGTTCTCTTCTCGTCTGTCTTTAACACTAGCTACCTGAAAGGAGGTCTGCTTGAAGTTAATTTATGTGCAAATCCATTCGGCACTCATTCTAGAGGGCTTGGCTGTAGATAAAGGCTGCAGAAATGGTTGTGCAGCTTTGTAGGAAATCCAGGACCTGACTGCTTTGCAGGTATATACAGAAGAAAGAGAAAATTGAGATGTTGGTTTTACTTTCCATGAGCAGTATACAAAGGTAAACTACATTGCTGTTTTTGGAAACTGGTGTTTTGAGGTGCTATGAGATAACATGCTTTTCATAGACCTGGCATGGATAAATGATACAGCAATGTACTTAGGTGATATGTTGCCTGCATCCGACAAGAAGACATGCCCCTTGTCTGAACTGTGTCAAAGCAAGATGTGCTCGTGCAAAATTAGTACTGGCTGAAGAAAGGCCACCTGGGATATGCACCAAAATATATATACTATTAGACTAAATTATTAATTAGATCAGCATTGAACCAGCTGAATATGACAGAATGCAGTGTGTTTATTCTGGTTGATTTATGGCCTTTTTTCTCACAAGATGGCCATGCCAACATTCTAATGTGTAATTAATACAGTAGACAACGTCTCAGCGATCATACTCATGGGATTGACTCATGGGATGTTGGGCCCCGCGTAGCTCTCAGCTGTGGTCCATTCTACTAGTCTATCAAATGCAGAGGAAAAAGATGTCAAGTCCTGCCAAGACATATTTGGTCCTTAGAAACAACTACATCAATATAATAATAATCTTGAAAACCCGCTGCAATGAGGAGATTTGTCATGAATGAAATCAGGAAAAAGTTTAATCAGCAGTCCTTCAATTTTATTGAACATAACAATATCTGTATACAATACATTACTGACTTCAAGTTTAAATTCAAATACGATTTATAGGATGTAAAGTGTTTGCTAGCCATTTTTTAATCCTTTGAAGTGGAGGAAAAACAGAATGAAGAACAGTTTGCAGATGTCTAATATATGAAAACACCAAGGTAATGTTAAATATGCAGTGGTCAATGTCAAAGGACTTCACTTCACTGAACTAATATCAGATAAAGGGAGATAACCATGACACGGAGTACAGTTCTGGAAGTATGTAAATTGGATTGACTGCAATTTTATTGCACCTCAAACTTCAAACTTCTACCAATAAACTATGCACAATTCCAGGTAGGCACGTTCTATTGAAAATGTCCAAATTCTGTGGATAAGCACATATCAAAAGGAGGTCAGCCTCATTTGTTTTTAGATCATTTATTTCTTAAAAAACTCAAATTTGGTTGGAACTTTATAGCTTTAGTTTTCAAAACATTAGTACTACTCATTTGACAGATGATTTTGATACTTTAAACATGAATTATGTATCTACTTCCTACAATACCCCCCCTTAACTTAACTATTATTAACGTTTTTCCACTACTTTTCTGTTATAATTAAGGTAAATGTTAATATCATTCTCTGTGCTGTGGAGGCCGCATGGCCATTGGTACCAAAGGGTTCATTGCTCAATGCCAAGTTTGACAATATTTGTAATTTCTTCTTTACTTTTAAAAATTATTCCTGGACATCCTCAAATGTGTCAAAGTTTATTAAGAAGGTAAAAGTGTGAAGAAGTGACATTTGAAGCTATTGTTAATTGTTTATAAACAGCGGCCATAAAAAGAGCACATAGAATATCATTCTCTTAAAACCACTGTTATTATTATACATGCAGCCTTTTGCACTGAAATGTTGCACTCTCTCAACATAAATCCTTAAATAGGTTTGTTTGTACACTGTAGTGTTCTTTTCGCTCGGGGCGGTTGATGTTGATTCCACGCACGTGATTGGTCATAGGTCTAGGCGCGTTCACATAGAGATGTTGGTGTCGCGCGCACTGGTATCCTACCAAAAGCGGCACCAAGTGTTCATCTTCTACCGGATTTTCCTCATTTCCAATGAATTATCTTCAAATTCCTATGTCTGTCCGCTAACAAATTGCAAACCACAGGAGAAGGAATCTGAAACGCAGACAACGCGGGCTCGAGGTAAATATAAAATGAACATTATTTACCTTGACTGTTTTCATTCTTTAGATTTAAGAATAATCTGGGGCTACGGAGCTCTTGTAGCAGCTGTCTCGGGTGCTGAAATTGCATTGCGATTGCTTCACCAATCAAATTCAGAAGACTACCATTTGTAGCGGGCAGAATAACAATGTTCGATTAATAAAATAATTGTGGATATGATCCGTTGAGGAAGCGTAAAAGAAGGCTATCAAGCAAATATATAATCTTTGCAAATACGGTATTCGCTCTGCCTACATTTAGACTAAAAAATGTTGAGTGCTCCTTGGAAATTATGTGACAATCGCTTTTCAATACCAATTTTACAGTGATTTTGCCTCGAAGCTTGCTGTTGGGATTGAACCGAATTTTTGTATCTTTTGATTTAGATTTATTTTTAAAAATTGTTTATTTACTTTCAAAACACAGCCTGATTCGCTCACGTTTACGCTGTTGAAATACATTAAAAAGTCTTCGTGTTAATAATCCAAATACTATAAATAGTTTAGGTCTCACAACTTCAGTTGACATTAACGATGAGAAACTTGCTATTTATTGAGTTGCCAATCTTTTTCAATTCAACCAGGCATAGATAATTTCAGTTTGAGTTTTACCAATGTCTCCCCGCAGCACTTAACATCCCTCGGGCTGTTGTACATATTGGACCATGGCGCAGCCAAACAATTCTGGGCAGAGCAGCAACGGAATAGTGGACGAATCGCCAAATATGCTAGTGTACAGAAAGGTAAGGCCTGCTAGTGTAAACTGTGGTCGATTCAGTATATAGCTAGTTAGACCAAAGAGTAACATATTTACCTGAAAATTGATGCTCCATAAAGTAAACTTAGGGGAAAAGTAATCAGGTGAAGTTGTTCTGCCATTTGCCAATTGCATGCCAAGTGTATGGTTGTATTATTTAGTGAGTCTAGCTAAAAATGTGCTGCATCGCCTGGAAACAATTTCAGACCAAAGGGTTCGTTGTTTCGGTAACCATGAATGCATATAAGGGTGTTGGTGACTGTAAGGCTGACTGTTATCTGCCTGTATATATTTCCTATCAGCTGGACAATGGTCGGTGCCAAAAATGCCCTTGTACATGTCATGAGTAGAATAGCTGGCTACCGTTAGGGCTCTTGCCAAACTTCGAGCCCCCCTTTACACGTGACAGTGACACAGAGCTGCTTCACTCTCTGATCTCCAGGTCGAAAGTTGTCATTAAACTTGTCATTGAACTTACATTTATATTTTAAACAGCTATTGTGAAACGAAAAAAGACTTCTGTTTGAGCAAAAGCATGCATTAGGGGATTTGAAGCAAGGCTGTAATTATAATATATATTAAGATATGCTCAAAATCCCCCCCATATATAGATATAAAAAAATATAAATAAAATAAAAATGTGGTATTTGGCAGATTTGGTCCCCCTGCAATGTTCACTCCATGGCTACGTCTCATGTATAGCTCAGATGGAATATTCAAGAGTTGTGTATTATTAGTATGAAGAATGGCTATGATATCTGCAGAATAGTTCGCTTTAATCACTATAACATTGTATTCACAGTATTCACAGAATTGCAGAAGACTACATTCACATTGATAAACCAATATAGTTGAAAATACAAAACCTAAAAACTGCATTTGGAGTTTATAATATTCCATGTGAACCACTTCTAAGGTTCAAACCTCATATCATATTTGGTTCCTTTAACAGTGACACGCCTTCTGCTTTTATTAGAATTGTATTCCCTTCCATCTATTCATAAACAGAAAATAATTACCGCATTTTGAAGATGAATGAATTCAATGAGGAATTATTTTACAAAATATTATTACTGTTATGGTGCGATGTCTTTAAATCTGTTTGCTTTCCGTTTTCATATATTGAATTAAAGCTTTCATAGAGGATCAATACCTTGTTTTCACCATTAAATTTTTATTAGCACCATGTACAAAGGTCCTGAAAAAACGTCTTAGAAGTAAAAATTTTCCAAACAAAAATACAAAAAATATTACTTATAAGTAAATAAGTAATATTTAATATAGTACATAGTAGTCTATTCATAGTAATAGTAAGTCACATATTTTCTTATTTATTTCTTGATTTTCTCTTTTATTTCCTTGTATACGCCCCTAAGCACACTAATGTTGGGATCAAATCAAAACTTTGACAATCTGCTCTTCATATTTAATAAAAACGAAAAAGTATATTTGCTGAGTCATGAAAGCTTTTTAGAATGCGTTAATATTAGACAGCACACCAGTCTGAGATATGCTATTGAAATGTTTGAGAATGTGTTAATATTAGACAGCACACCAGTCTGAGATATGCTACAGTTGATTATATTTTGTTCTGGTTGTTGTTTTTTACTTAAACACATTTATTATAACGTATAGATTTTAACGTTTAAAATTTCTATGTTGTATTTACAGCTGTACCTTTTCAACTTAACTTTTAGAATAGACACCTTACAACTGCAGGACCATGAGAATGCTCTCTATATCCATATACTTACTTTATCTATGAAGTATATTTATGATGCGGTAATTATGTTGCATTTATGACACTGAAACAAATGCACATTATGTACTACTTAAATACATTATATCAAATATAACTAGTGTTCATACATTCAGCTAAAAATGTCATGTTATAACATCACTGCAAAGCATCACAATGTCAGGACTGAATTACTTCAAATCCCATAGCTAATATACTCCTTCTAACATATTAATTTTCAGTTTATTGTTCTCAAGAGAATATTGCACAAGCTTTGTCACACCCCATCAGACACTCTGTGTATCTAGGCTAAACGTTGAGAGCGACTATTGAGTTTTTCATGTGGGCCATAAACAGCCTCAGTGCGCTGCAGGATGTAAGAACATCCTCCTCCAGTTGGTTAAGGCCACGCGGTGAGCGGTGATGTCGTCAGTGACATATCCATGATTCATCGCCCCCCAGATGTTTATTAATTTTCTCGTTATAGGAACGCGGAAGCCACGGTGCTTTAATGGATATTGTGGTCATTCCTGAAACAAAAAACTAAACAATACAACAGCAGTCAGCTTGGTCTCCAACCTCTACTCTTAAATGCACCGGATGTTTCAATGGCTATTTTGTTATTTAAGCCCATAGAGCCCCGGTGTCTGGACCTGTACATTAATCTAATAACACACTCCAGCCTATCCACTTGACATTACATGTCATTTGACTGTAACTTTAACTGCAATTGCACTATAACTATGGAAAATGCTTATTAAATTTTACATTTTAGTCATTAAGCAGATGCTCTTTTCCAGAGTGACATACAAAGTGGTGTAGTTTATGGTTTAATGTGCAATTCGAAACTGAGCTACCTTGCCTCAATGACGACTACTGCGACTTAATTAACACTTTTCAGAAGATTCTTATATAAAGTGTTTTTCACTTACAGAGTTGTTTCTTGTTGCTTGTCTTTGGTTTGATTATTGGTACAGGCACCCTTTATTATAGATTTGTTTTATACTGAATAAGAAACAGGGCTCACAGTGATACTGCATCTGAATATATATGATCTGTGTAGGACAGTGGCGTAATTTAGAACCCTTGGAGTCCCTTTCTTATGGCAGTGAAACTACCCATATACCGTAGAGCTAAATAAAAGGTTGTGTATGTTTCTACACCTTTCCTTGGCACAACACTCTTCTGGTGAGCTGTTACTGCCGAACGCTGTCCTTACTCATTACCGTCACAGCTGGCAGTGCTGTTGTCTCTGCTGCCTAGTGAGATAAACTGCTTGTGCAGAGGGACTAACAACAGTGAAATTACGAACTGTACGCATTAATAGTAGACAATATGGACAACAGTTGACAAGCAAACACATAGCAGGGACGATATTGGGAAAACGTAACAGCTGTACATAACACCAGTGTATATATTATGTTTCCTTCCTCATGGAGACTCAGAATCGTATGCTGTTTTTATGCTGCGTTTTGTCTTTAATAAGTAGTATACAGAGATAGTAGCATTCACATATACTCTTACAGTGATAAAAGGAAAAAAAAAACATTTGTGAAATCATGTTTTAAAATAGAATATGTGCTAGTTAGTAGTGACAGTACTGTTTTGTCTTTGGAGGGTTCTGGTGGAATATGAGGTCAGTATGGCTATGCATACAAGTAAATACATTGACGAGAAAGATTGGCACAAAGAATCTGGGTCCAAATGAATTGAACACATATCCATTTAGGTATGCGGAAGCCCTCACGTGCTAGAGCAGGGGTCGGCAGTGTGTCCGTACATGACTGAAAAACCAAGGGGAAAAATGACACAATTTCTGATTGTAAATATTGGAAGTGGGTCAGGTTTTATCTAGCCAACTGTTACCACCACTACCCCCCCCCCCCCCCCACCATCTGCTACTGAGCCTGCTACCTTTGACAAGTGTCTGTTGCGCAACGGTGCCGAGCCCTGTGTTTTGCATTTTAAATACAATGTCTGTCATGAAATAAAAATTTAATTCTGGAAAATACAAGTTTTTCTGGCATGCCTTGGGCCAAAAGCCTTTGACTCTGGGACTACTGGAAAAATATAGTTTATGTCAGTCAAAATTTGATGGGGTTTAGTCTTAAAACAAGGGATTATCGCTGTTTTATTTTGTTATTTTCTTGCATGCTGATTTTCCTTTACTGCAACAAATAATTAAAAATATTCAAAGAAAAAAGCAGTAATATACTCACATTGATATATTGCATGCTGAAAGGCAGAAGAATTCTGATGGGATTGACAGTAATATACTCACATTGATATACTGCATGGTGAAAGGCAGGGGAAATCCGATGGGATGGAGAGTAATATACTCACATTGATATACTGCATGCTGAAAGGCAGGGGAAATCCGATGGGATTGACAGTAATATACTCACATTGATACAATGCATGGTGAAAGGCAGGAGAATTCTGATGGGATTGACAGTAATATACTCACATTGATATACTGCATGCTGAAAGGCAGGGGAAATCCGATGGGATGGAGAGTAAAACACCCACATTGATACAATGCATGGTGAAAGGCAGGAGAATTCTGATGGGATTGACAGTAATATACTCACATTGATATACTG
>JAOVYW010035938.1:0-12969 GCA_025775045.1 Hiodon tergisus | reverse complement strand
CTCCGGACATCCATGGCTCCGGACTTCCATGGCTCCGGACTTCCATGGCTCCGGACATCCATGGCTCCGGACATCCATGGCTCCGGACTTCCATGGCTCCGGACATCCATGGCTCCGGACTTGATTACAGGGCCGCCGAATGCAGATCGGGTTGCAGGGGCCCGAGACCCATGCGAATAAGGGACTTTTCTCTCTAAATTCCCCGGAGGGCCGACGAGCGGCACCCGAGTCCCGTCCTGGAAGAACAGAGTTCCCATTGTTGACTACCGAAATGCACTGTGCGAACGATCGTGGTGGAGTCCCGCCGTGCCAGGGCGCACAAAACTCGTCCACTCCTTAGAAGGAAAAAAAACCTTGGCGCCTGCCCTATCCCTGGCACTGCAGGGCCCAGAGAGCCTGAACTTAATTAGCCAAACAGTTATGAATAACATCCTTGGAGGATTAGATATTGTTGTTGTAGGACTGTGCAAGGAAAACGACTTAACCCCCCGCCTGTTTCGCCCAGGGGCACTCCTCTTGTGAATGTCTGCAGATTTCTGCAGCAAGGTACATGTACCAATTAATTATTATCATTCTGAGTTCTGCTTTACTGAATCTCGATGAGGACAGTAGATAGGGTCAGTACATAGGGAGCATCCGTTTAAATGGAACAATCATTCCAGGCAGCGCATGCTAGGAATGACAGCATATCACGCCGTTAATAGAAGATGAAACAGGACAGCAACAACAGGGCTAGGCTGAGAAATGTTTAAAAAGCTTCACACAGGAAGCTAAAAAACAACGTTGTAATTATTATGAGGTGCATGTGGAAACCCCACAGCGGCCCTGATAAATGTTTTCACCTTTGTGTCATGGAAGGCCACGTTGCATTTTAGATCTTCAAAACATGATATTTGGACAGTCTGATAAGTTTCCTCTCGCCCCTCGTGTTTCGCAGCGAATCTGGGGTGTGACACCAGTACGGGAGCTCAAACTGGACTCATCTCCAAAAGTGACAAATTCTCTTCTGTTATTATTGTTGTTTTTGTTTTTAAGTATGAAAATGTGCTCATCTATTAAAAAATACAAAATAACGAATTGCCTGTGTGGGTACGGGTAATCAAATAGCAGTCAAAACAAATGTTAACTCTGTCATATTTTATGTTTAGTTAAGGGTCTGGTTTTATTTTTGTAATTAGTTTGGTATCTTTGTCATTTTTAATGAATGAATGAATTTTTTTACTTTACAATATACTTCTACAAACACGAGAGCCCATGAAGACATGGTTAGAAGTGTGTTCTCATTCATCCTGCTTTATCTCACATGTCAGTCTTTTATATTTGAGAAGTCAGCTCCATTCTGCTCATTTATCAGTTTTCAGTTTTACTCTGAAAAAGTAATGAAACAATTGTACCTTGAAGTCAAATTGTGTTTGTTTACGCCTTTCTCGTCTAAGTGCAAACGATTCTTTTGCTTGAGATCATTGTTCTGTATTTGGGACAAATCATGTTGTTATAAAGGGAGTCTTTGTCTTGTGAATTTGAACCAGCTGCTCCGAAACATTTCTAGAATTTTCATGTGGAGTCCACTTTTTTTAAAAACTGGTTTTAAAGTATCTTTTGTGTATTTTTCTTCTTCTTTTAAAATGTATCAACATGCATCCAGTTGGTAAAAGGGGTTCCCCACGATCCCACTGTGGTTGCATGAGCCCTTGGTTTTTGTCACGGAGCAGGAAAAGTCCAGTATGTAGATAACCTTTGATAGCTTGGTTTTGTTTGTTGGAAAGCATACTGTGAATTATAATCCATGTACATGTCGGTCTTGGATTTTGTTTGAAGAGAGATGTTATTTCATGGATTCAGAATGTTCCAGGGACTAAAATATCTTTCTTTAACTCCACTCGAGTTTTATCATGAGGAATTTACAAGATAATCTTTCAAACATGTATCCTTCTTATCCTTTACCAAATTATGTGATATTGTCAAATATTTGTCCCACTAAACATGAGTCCAACCAAATTTGAAACTTCGATAAATTCATATTGCTTCAAAACTTCCAAAGTCCACCACTGTAATACCATCGTATTTTATCCAAGAGTCTAGCCTCCATGGCTTCAGGCAAACTTGTCTCCCTTTGCTCTGCCAAAGCTCTCATTGCAAGCCTGTGAACTTGATCGTTGTAAAAGATACCAATGGGAAAGAAGTCCAAAGCTAGTGTGTCATTTTTCTGAGTTTTCTGATTGGATCTCTTCCTTCTCGGAATAATGGTTCCTCTGTGGAACCTGCAGGTCTGGTAGTCCTGTATTTTAAGAATTTGCATGATCTGTGCCAGGCAAAATTTACCAAAGACGTCAGACGCTCCGGATCAGTTTACGGTGTGATGAGAGCTGCTTCATGGAGAGATGAGCGCACACATACAGCCTACATTATTACAGTATTATTACTCGCTTAGCCGGCAGGTTTTGTCCAAAGTGAATTACAATTTTATACGCTTACTTTTATACGTCCATTCGCTTGTACAGCTGGATATTTACTGTAGCAATTCAGGTTAAGTATCTTGCTCAAGGTTACGACGGCCAGGGTGAGACTTGAACATGACACCTTAACCACCCCCCAGAAAAAATAGCCTGCAAGAACCCGACAAGAGTGAACTCGGTACATTACTGCTTCAGAATGACAGCGCCTTCCGTTAGACATTTATTCCGGTTTAAATCGAAGTCATAAGTTTTGCTCTATATGGAGTTCATTACATACACTACTAGCCAGCTGCACCACCAGCTACACCCCCTTACAGACATCTCATCCTGCAGGGAACCTGTGTCTATTCCATCAGGCTCTCCAGCTTAGTCAGATGATGGTGATACTGCACCCAATGAACGGAAAGTTCAGGTGGAGATACTCACTGTGCTAATATGTGTTTAAATGCTTTTCTCGTCCTGCTTCGGTCTGGGTGCTTCAGGCTTGATTAATAGTCAACGTAGGTGGAGGATTCGAGAAAAACACTGTAAGGTATTAGAACTGTAAATTTGGGAAGTGACTGTGCGCTCGGAAGCCAAACCCACAGAGATGTTGCTACATAGCATCTATGAGAAAGTTTTATATCAGGATATTCATTTAAATGGGTATTTTTTCCTTAGATTTTTTCCTATTTTCTAAGATTTATTCCTTTGTTGTTTTTTGCTATTTTTTATGCCAGTAAAAAGGCGTAAACCAGCATTTCCCTGTGCACAGTCACTCTTGGGCTGAGCATGCCCCAGCGTGCCACGAATGAATACAAGTGATTGCTCGCATCTATATACGAAGGCTGCAATATTTTGCTGTTTCCCTTTGTTGTTCGCTGTATTTCTGAAAGACTAGTTGTTTTTGTGGGGATTGAATGTTCACGTGATTGATTCAGTGCATTTTTACACAGGCTTGGAAGGTTCTGTAGGTTATAAGACCTCCCCAGTTTTTTCTCCCTCTACCAGCTATCTCTGCATTCGCATTCTTGAAACATGTTATCTGCGGAATTGACAGGCGAGAGGTGCTGGGAGGACACGCAAAGAGGCTCCTCTCCATGCTGATGCCTGTCCCGCAGTAGAATGTGAACTGAGAGCTCTTATGCTCTGCACTTCCTGTGGCTTGAGGCTGAGCCAGGAACCCCGTGCCTTCAGGGTACACCAACAACCCGGAGCTCCAGGAAACCGAGGTCTGAAGGACGTGTGAAGCCACTCTGCCACCTCAAACCACTGTCGCCACAGAAACACAGTGCCCTGTACACATGCTGGAAAACCTGGAAAGCCCATAAACCAGACAGCGGTCAAAAGCTTTGCTGCATCAATACCACCTTCTCAAAAAAAAAAATATGAGTGGCCTGTCGCTGAGTTTCCTCTGTTTGTTACCTCTCCTGTCAGCAGTCTCCACAGCAGTCAGCATTAGAATGTTTCCGACGTCCTGACACAAGTACTTAAAATAGATTTTGCTTAACTTCCTTTCAACTTTCTTTTTCAGCTAATTGTTTGTTTTAGTTATTTACATCAAGTATGATGTATTTTGGTCACTTTACAAAGCTTCTTTTTTTTGCATGGATTGTTTGGAAGCCAATATAAGTGTTCTTTTTGGGGGTTTTTTTTGTTTTATTTAGGATTTGAATTGCACTGCATTAAAAACATTCTGCTGGATATAAACATTCTACTTCTGTGTGCAATATACCATATTGCATGTCTCAGGATAAACATTAGAGGAACTTAGAAGGTTTGAGATCTATTAATTTTAGTCACAATCAGGTCAGAAATTGTCAGAGTTAAGAGTTAAAACATTGGAGTTAAGACTCTAGTACAATCCCTATACTCTGTACACAGTCTGCACTCATTACCCAGTATTGGTTTTTGAAATTAGGAGAGATTAAGTGGAGAATGGAGAATTAGCCTACACGGACTGTTTGCTTGTCCAAAATATTTAACATTTTGCACGGCACTGTACTTCAGCCAAAATGGCAGCTCCGTTGTGATGCTTCACAGGAAGTGGCTAAAATAATTATATATTCTCACTCGCCATGATGTGAGTGGGAGGTAATAATCATTTCAGTGTCCTAAGGGTGCTTTGGCTGTCACAGCACTCATACCAACACAAGCCAAGAAAAATGGAAAAACATTATTCCATCGACAAATTGTTGTGGCCTCAATGTGTAATACCGGCCGAATAATTCACATGCTCACTAAACAATGGGATGAAATATGGCCAATATTAACTTCATTTTCCCAACGTACAACTTTATTCCAATTGTTGCTACCTTGAATTCAGTATAAAATTTAACTGGCTAGTAGAAAGTGGTGCATATTCTATCAGCGGCAGTTACTTTAGTATGTACTTAATTCATTGGAATAGCCTATTTTAAACATTTTAGTGTATTTACATATGCAGCCAATTATATTTAATGGTCTCAAGCTTCTCGGTTGTGCGCTTTGCAATGAGCACCTTTGGGAAATACAATGTTCTCTGACCATAGTCCAAATGCTTAAAAGCGTAAGAAAATTTAAATGTACTCCAAACAATGTTTTAATTCCTTCTATAAAAATGCACTGTACACTGCTGTTCATTGTGTAAAACTAATTTCTCAACCAATAACTTATTTCCTCAGAAACCTCGGCTTTAGCGCTTTCTCGCGTGTGTAACGGAAAAATGTCGTCGCTGAGCAAGCTTTCATCTCGTAATGGGCGCTCGTGAAGTCCGGCGTGGCAGAATGCAACCGACAGTTTAACGTCTGGCATCCTATGGCGCTTATTTGTGTCGAGTGGGATGACTCGTTATGACTCGGGTGTTGTAATGTTGCCTTGCACAAGACCACATTCACCTCTCCCTATTAAATGACGGGCATTGAACTTCACAGAAAGGGGTGCACCTTGGGCCTAGCTACGAATTGACGCCAGGTTGCTCCCCTGGTGAATTGGAGTCACTCTTTATCCCTCTCCAGCCACGCCCCTTTTCCCAGCGTGTGTGCCATTAATGAGCACACGGAGTTCCTAAAATCTTTGCCACTGGGAATTTTCTGAGGAGTGCCATATGCAGCAATAATGATATGAGCCTTCTAAAAAAAAAAACTTTAAAAAAAAACTATACAATACTATAACCTGGTACTATAACTGGATAAGTTGTATGTGTACCTGAAGTACGGCTGTGAATTGCACCTGTGGTCTTTTGATATCAAATTACATTTATACATTTTTTGTGACTCATTTTTGTAATTGTGCCCCCAAGAATATGTTGGTTTGTATGTTTTATTAGTCTGAAGTTTTACTGGTTAAATGATATATTTCACCTTTCCATAGCTGTAGAATTATATTTCGAAAATATGCAATGTTTGAACATGGTAAAAAGAAAAGTTAAAAAATGGTAAAATCTGAAGTGGTGATAAAAGTTCCAAGACCTAAATGTATTAACTTCTTTTTTTTCGAACTTGGTTGATAAAACATTTTTTTATGTATAGACTATATTTGAAAATGTTGGAAACGTGTTTGTTCTATAATGTTATACTGTCCTCTTGTGAAGCAAGATATGATACATATTTCTTCCCAGGAAAATCTACGTTTTTCTAATCAACAGAGACCACAGCCACAGTTGGATTCAATCTTATGGTTAATACTGCCATCTTGTGGACATTGTGCTGTAATACCACTGTCTTAGGCCGACATCGTAACCAACATCGCATACTTAGAACACCAGAACGGTCGCCGCTGTTGTACGGTAGAACAAGAGACATGGCCTGAATTGCTTCACTGAGCAGAATGTAAAACATATAATATTGTAAGCTATTTGGTTTTCTTTGAATCAGAGTGTTTGCTTACTAAACAAAGATGATGTGAAACTTCCATGTATGACTCTTAAAGATCGAGAACATATCTAAAAATAATAATAAATAATTATCCATTATCTCATTTATCCAAATGATTTAAATAATTTATTTTAAGACACGCATATTATCAGTGTTAAAAGTCTAAACGTGCAAATATAACCAAATATGTGTGTCACAGCGTGCAGCAGGAATTGTATTGTATGATGAATTACTGATATCCGGTTGAAACGTCTATTCGACTGTTTCTCTGACACCGCCTTCGTTATCCAGGACTCTTCAAGACAAATGGACGATTTGATAAGACCGACAACATCAACAACCAATGAAGACCTATAAACTCCAAGCACTTTAGCCAATTATAGCAAGGAATTAGAACAGGAAGTCCCTGTGCACGTTGTAGGAAGCATGGCACCTGGAGCTAAGATCAACAGACCCAAAACCGTAAGTTTAATTATCTTTGGTTTAATGTTTTTCATTTTAATATGTATTTTAGTATTAATGGTCATTTTGGTAATAACTGGCAGGATATGGTATGGGCCGTACCATGTATTTTTGTGATAGCTATATCGGACTAGCTTGATTGCTAGTTAACTATATCAAAATGATTGCGGTACACCCTGATTTCATATGTAACACCGAAGCATATCCAGGTCATCTGTTATGTTTTCGTTTGCTTTACATTATCAAAATCATTATCAAATGAAACATTTTAACTAGAACGCCAGCTAGATTGCCCTATCAAATATAAAATGTACAGTACCCTCACTGTTAATTCTGGGTGAGAGTGATGTTTCATTAACTTAGAGTATTATTATGTCCCATACTTTTAAAGATGCACGCTATCATTGACACTGTCATACCGTTGTCACTGCGATGTTATTTTAGGAGCTAGGGAAAAATCTTTTCAAACGCCGTCGCGTTTTGAATAAGGAAAAGAGGAGGAAACACAAAATCGTCGGAGCCGTGGTTGACGATGGACTCATCACCATTCATCACCTAAAGAAGAGAGGGTAAGGTACAAGTTTAATAGACGAGCGGCTGCGTATGAATATTCGTGTTGTCACCTATGTGGTATATTAGGAGCCATAGTTTTGCCACCAGTGTTTGAGATGCTGTTAATTATTTTATTAATAAAAACCCCACTTTATGTGTGGTGTCCATTCTGAATCGGTAAGTGAACTCCAGCTTTCTGTTTTTATGCTGTGGTCAGAATTTGTTTCTTGTGTTTTTCCATCAGTTCAAGTGCCCGAGCAAACATTACTCTCTCTGGAAAGAAACGGCGCAAATTGATAAAGCAGCTAAAACATATGGATCGGGAGAAAGCCACCATGGAAGGTAGCCTGAAAATTATCTGTTGTTGCCCCTGCTTAGAGCACGTTTCATTGGGTATTTTGCTATTTAAATTGACTTCAGCAGCCATGTCTCTAAACGTGCCATGATGAAGAGGGGTACTAGACACCCAGGTCGTTTCAATAGCTGGGTGGATATAACCAGTGCAGGCTATGTGGCCTATCTGTGACTGATTATGTGTGAACTCTGATTACAGTGTCTACAAAATGTGGTTCTCGGGCCAAAACAAATGTGTTGGTGATTTAATACACCTTTTGGTGCCGAAACCAAGGCATTATTGCAAAATATGGGGTGTGGCCATCAACGGCCAAAACAAACATGACCAGGAAAGTTGAATTAACTTAAAAGTAAGCCTAAATCTTTGTTTAATTACGTTGTGACTGGCATATTTCTATCACGTGTCTTGGTTACCTTTTGGTATGTGTCAGCAGCCTTTGACGATAAAATAGGCTGTGCTTTTGCTGCTAGTTCCACTTTTTTGCCATCTGATGGATGACGTAAATCATAATTAACGACTTGTTGACATACTATTACCTGCACAACAGTCACATGGCTAATCTCGCTGGTAGTTTGCTTCAACATTACATACGTAGATTTAAATCGGGCATATATCTAATATTGGGGTGGAAATTTACATTCCTTTTGGGTTATGTGGTTTAGTTGCACTATTGGAGAGACTATGGAGACCTTGTTTAGCTTTGATATCCCTTTACCTACTGTTCCAAGTGTAAGTGCTACTCAAGCGTATTCAGTAGACCCTGTAGCCATATACCCTATAGTATTTGACATGGACTTTGAAATACCAACTTTGCGACTCATTCTCATTAACCTCATTAATTCTCATTCGCTTTACCCTCAATAGTTGAACAAGTGCCTATGAAAAAGGCTCCTGCTGCCGCCAGAACCAAAAAGTCAAAAAATAAAACGGCTCCTACGGATGTGGAAATGAAAGATCAAGACGTGGAATGAGATGACTGGTTTCTTAAACCGGCTCAGACAACCCCGACAACACAAGAAAACTGCTATTTTTCTGTCATTGGCGGTCCATGCAGTGATGGAGCATTGAAGGCCTTCCCTATACAACAGACACAGTACTCAGTCTCCAGCTGTTTTAGCTTTAATGGGGTTTATGAAGTGTAGAATTAATTAATTAATCTTGGTAAAGAAATTTGATTAATTTGCTTCATTGTTTAAAAGAAATTGCATTGGAATGTCCTGTACAGTGAAATTCTATTGGTACAATTACCATGTATTTAAGTCTCTTAAAACCTGGTTCATATTTGTCAAGGCACGTATACTTGACTCACAATCTTGGAACACTCAACAGCCATATTTATCTGCTAGGCGAGGGGTGGCTGACCCTGGTCTTGGAGAGCTTCAGTGTTTCTACTCTTTGAGCTACCTCTGATTTACTGCTGAAACTTGTTCAATAGTTGTCTACTAAAAATGTATTCAAGTTACTGTTGCAAGAAGTGCAAATTTTCAGATGCATATTTTTTTAGGCCTAGAGAAAGCATATGTGAATACAAAGTTGGGGGATACCGTTTTATCAGTAAACTTATTTTTCAGTAGCGATCATTAATTGGTAAACAGTAAGTAGAGTTGGCGTACAAACCTTCAATAAGTATAATATTTGAATTCCATTATTGTTGAAATGTAATTATCGAGATAATGGTCTCGTCTTCCATCTTTCTCGATTAATGTTCAATAAATTCCGATCGCTATTTTCTGATATGTTTGTGGTTTATTGTATTTCTATATAGTTCTCATAACAGTTATTTTTTATCATAATAACATTGTGCTCTGTAGAGACGAACTACCGTGAACTGGTCGATAAAATATTTTTTTATATATATTTTTTTTGTATATTTATATACATAAACAAATAGCCGTTTTCCAAATTTGAATACATTTAAAGCAGTTAGTATTCATTATTATTGAATTAACTGCAACCCACGTCATTTGGGTTATAATTGTCGGAGGTTATCTCTCCAAAACTGTTTTGATCTTATTTGGAAGGGGTGGGGGTGTTATTTTAAATAATTCTGTAAAAATTGTCTTGTACATCTGGTGATTATTGCACAGCAGAGGTGGCACGAATGAAAACGTGGAGTCAGCCCTCTTTTGGCTGATTGTTGAGGACAAAGAGAACAGATACACCCGACCCCTGGGGGTTGGTAAGAAAGATTCGTACACCTTCAGTGATGCGTTTGACAATAATTACTAGATATACAGTTTAAATGTTAGTTTTTTTCGTAACGTTATTTAATTGACGAATGATTGGAACGGAAAGCTAAAGCGCGACATATCTTTATTTTCGTCATTTGAAGCGACAATTTACGAAAAAGGGGACACGGTGACGTCCCAGTCTGCCTGGAAGCAGTCTTGGGAAAAATACTTCCTGGCAAATACCTTGCAACAGTTCTGATACCTTGCGCGGTTCTTTAAGTAGGTAACTCGGCCTTGACATAATTTTTACTTGATTTCAGACGTCGTGTATATTTTAAACTATAGTTGCAAGCTTAGAGGAGCACGAACAGCACATTGGAAGATACGTGGTTTGAACAGTTGTACATTTTAACAGCTATTCTTTGTATTTAGTGAAATTATTTGGTAATTTATCGAAATAAAACCAGGTTGGTTTTCCAACATTGAAAATGATAAGAAGATGCTTCGTCTGTCGGTGCGTGGGATACTGTGACAATAGAAGAAAGGGTAGGGGTTAAATCAATTCGTGCCTTTATTTAGGTTCTGTGAGTGAAGCTACTTTTTATCATTAGAAACATGCATTGTATGTTTTAAATGTAAATAATTCATTTGTTTGGTGTGTTACATTGAGTGGCGACGCATTAACATATCTACATATAACATAACTCCCGGGGAAAAGCACATCGGTTCATGTGCGACGTTTTTTTTTTAAATATATGTTTTTTGTTTTTTTATTTACTTAATGACCATATGCAAAATATGTTTTGGGAGCGGCTGGCAGTATAAACTATATCGGTTTATTAGAATGAAAACACGCGGTTATACGGTTTTTAAATATTCGACGTATTTGCTGCCTTTTCAGACGCAGCGATACATTGGTTTATAACAATGTTCTGGTAACATATCTTCATTTAAATCCCTGTTACTGTTGAAGTGATAGCTGCAATTTGTTATATTTTCATATCGTTTGTCTGGCACAAGTACACATACGGGGCGGGATGTTTTAACGCTGTTTCTTTGACTGGTATATCTGACTCGAAATGTCTTGCTTAAGGACAAAGCAGCTGCGTCCCGTCCCATGCCATCTGGGATTCACACCCACCAAACTCCCCCGCAAGCATGATCACAGTGACACAAATGCAAATAAGTATCTTAGTGCAGTATTACTATTTAGTCATTTAGCTAAAGGTCTTATCCAGGGCAACTAACAAGTATACACTTGTGACCGGTTGCAGGTTCAAGTCCCAGGGGTCTTGCTGCTGGTGTACCCCAGAGCAATGTACTTAACTTGAATTGCTTTGACAAATATCCAGCTATATAAATAGGTTAAATGTACCATTGTATCACATGTAAGTCTCCTGGATGAGGGCATTGCCCAAATAATTTGGTCGGACAACTGTCATATCGCTATTGATACTGTGCCTTTTGTTCCAGGAGAAGGGTGCAAAGTTCTTCACTGAGGTGAGGGGACTTAAACAATCACTTTGGCATCTAAGCCTGGCTGGTTTCTCATTGGACAACTGCTAATAAGCGCCAGCTGTTGGTAAGTGGAATGTTATTATTCGTCTGCCTAGCAGACGTATGCATGCAAAATTATTTACACAGCTTAATTTATCGATTTTTACAGCAATATATATTTTTTAAAGAGATATTTGTGTAGTACCTACTTAAAGATACAAAATAATTTCCCCTTAATGGATTTACACTTCTAACCTATTGGCTACAGGTCTGTTGTCTTGACCTCTATATAACCTTGTGCCCCTCCCTTTGTATTTTAATAATTTCAGAACATTTAAAAGGATTGTGTTTATGGGGTCTTTAAGGTTTTTAAGGTTGTTCTCGGTAAGTAACAAAATTATACTGAAGGGAGGAACATTTAAATAAGGTAATTGAATTCTGAACCCTATAATTTTGAGTGATTACAAGGTGTCTAATGATTTGATTTCAACCCACCGCAAACGGTACGGGAAAGTTGTCTTTTAAACCAAAAAGGGACATTTATGAGACTATTTTCAAGTTATGTAATGCAGCATGTCCTCACTCAACCGACCAGGAAGAATTGTTTACCAAAAGCCTCCTAAAAACTCCTTAAAAACAGATTGTAAACAAGCTGAAAGATGGCTTTCATCAAGAGTCTGGAAGACATCTGAATCCAGGAGGTGTGTGAAGCGCTGGATAGTTAACATTTGATGGGAAGAGGAACCACAGAGAGGAAGATATAAAATGAGTTTCTTTAGAACTGTCCTCAAAAACTTGACCATTGTTGTTGAATTAGTGCTCTGTCGAAGCAGATTTTGCCATTTGAAGATTTACAAGGCTTACGTTTTGCGCATGCTCTTTATCCTTTTCTGCACTCCTGGCTCTCTCTGTGCTGCTCAGGACCGTTTGGACCTACCTGCTCCAGACCTTTCCCCTGTAGGCCGGTGGACTGCCCAACACCGCACCAACCGAAGCCATGCGCTGCGCTGCGGCACGTTCCTGGGCCATAGGCCCAGCGACTGGCCTGCTGGCCGGCTTCCTGCTCCTGTGGCTCCAAGCCTCATCCTCTTCAGCCGAGCAGTGCTTCTCCAAAGAGTATACCGGGGCAATCGTAGACGTCAGGGTGGCATCGACGACGGAGGCAGTCGTCATGGAAGCGCACGCCAGTCCGTCTCGCCAGGCCTGCCTCCTGGACTGCTGCTCCAGTGAGCTACGCCCAGGTGCTGTAAGCGCCTCCACTGCATACACAGACGCCGGATCTCTCAACATCACGAGCCGTTAGTGTTTCGCCCATGAGGCATTGTAACTGCATTAGTGTTTCAACCTGATAGTGAATACGTTCTCATTTGGAGCCCTGGATGGGATGAAGTTACGGAAGTTAATTTTGTTCCCAAAAATTTGTGTTTTCTTTCAGGTTTAAAGTGCAACTGGGCTGTATACAAACCTGACAAATCGACTGGAAGTGAAAATTGTTATTTATTTCATTGTGTGCGAGAGGGGGACTGTCCTCTGATTCCAATGTATGGGGTGAACAGCTATAACATTTTTTCAGGTAATTTCTTAATGTTCTTACCTCCTGCAGCCTTCAGTCTTTGGATTTTTAAAATTAGAAGAGAACAATA
>JAOVYW010035899.1:5672-20597 GCA_025775045.1 Hiodon tergisus | reverse complement strand
TTTATTTGACCAAACCTCTCCAAACTCGTAGAAAGTGCCATCCTCCTTCTTGATGTCATGTTCCTTCAGCCACGCAATAGCCTCAGTGTAGTTCATCCTCCTGAAAGGCCTTTTGGGGGGTTTGAAGTTCTGTTGGCAAACGGAACAGACCAGTTAACGGGCGTCTCTATCCATGAGAAAACGCAGTGCTATGCTAACGGTCTCCTCCAGGACAGGAGAGATAGAGAGGACGTATGGGGATCAGTACACACAGGGTTAATGTCGTAGAGCAGGGGGGCAGCAGGGGACTTCAGGACTCGGTCCACGACGTCACAGACCAGGTCTTCTAGACGGTTCAGCAGGTCCTCAAACGAAATAAAGGGACACTCGGCCTCAATGTGACTGTACCTGAGGAGACAGACGTACATTCATCAGAGGCAAATAAATTGGCATAGCTTATGGAGAGAAAAGTAGACCAAAAAAAAAAAAAAAAAAGGCTTGGTCAATAACCGTTTCACAACCTTCCAGCCAAAACTCACTCTGACAGGTGTCGGCGGGTACGGGACTGTTCGGCCCGGTAGGACTGGGCAATGCAGAAGGTGTCCCCCAGGGCTGGGATGCAGGTCTCCAGGTAGAGCTGAGAGGACTGGGTCAGGTAGGCTTGCTCACCAAAGTAGTTCAGGTTAAACAGGGTGGAGCCCCCTTCCACCTGAGTCTGCACCAGGGTGGGCGGAGTGATCTGCGGAAATGTAAAAAAAAACCACCCCAACTTATCATAATATCAGGCGTACAAACTCAAACTACGTTATTAGAGTAACACAGCACAACACTGGACTTCCAATTGAAAAAACAACAGACATATCTGAAGAAAGACTTTTTTTAACCCCTTAAAACCCCCTAAGATGGTAAGCCTACTAAAATGATAGACTGACTGACCCATCACAGAGAGCTGTTGATCAGGAGTGCTTGCGCCTTGGCACAGCATCAGCAACGCCAACGTGGCCTCTCACCTCATAGTACCCGCGGGCAAAGTAATGATCCCTGAAGCACTGGGTAACCGTGGAGCGCACCCGCAGGATCTTGGACACATTCTCCCCGCGGATCATCATGTGGCGGTTGTTGAGCTGCACGTCGACGTCCGACTCTTCGTTGAGCAGGTTGTCGGCGCCCCCTGCTGGTGCCAGGCCTACCAGTTCCCAGAAGTCGCAGTGTAACTCGTGACCTCCAGGAGCCTAGGGAAAAAACACAAAGCCAAACCAAACTTAAAAAGCTAGTTATTTTACAGGGATGCACATTTGTTTCATTTAAAGTTTTGTTACTTTCACCTCTCCGTTTCATTGTAGAGTTTGTTAACTAATAATGTTAGAAATCTAAGATACCAACTGAGTTATATATGGCTACACTGAACATTAGTGATACCATTAATAACAAGCTTGGCCAATGTCGCCCAACGTTAGCCAACTAGCCTGCTTATTATCTGTAACTGTTAAATCTTTCAGAAATACTTAACACAAAATGGATGAATATGGGTCTTAAAATATACAACTGTGAAGTTACTAAAACCTAAGTTACCTGAATTTTTAATCAATTAAATGTAGAGCCTTAAATTATACTCCTCAATGTTCACCACTCCTAGCAAAAAATTACTCCAATCATTTATCTTTGTGTTGTGTTTTGTGGTACATTTGAGAAGAGTGTGAATAAATATGGAGGATACTGTATTGGTTTCATTACCTGTTTACCTTCGGGAACAGGCGTCAAGGTCCCATACAATGCTACAGTACTCTCAGTGGACAGCACCAGGGCATTGTAGCACTGACACTGAAAAAATAAATCAAAGACAAACACATTCACGTTGTTTATACTCCACATCAAAAAAAGCAAAAGGAGTCTCTAATAAAATTTAAAGTCTGCTACTACGATGCAGTGATAGATTTTAAATATTTAAAAGGGCCCTGCATCTTTTTTTCCCTTTCAGAATGTAATCACAAACCTATTTTGATCTCTGGTTTTAGTTCTACGCTGATACTACAGATCTGTGTTATACATGCATACAACTATGCATTTCACGTAAAACCTGCTTGTTTCTGCATTGCAGATGAAGCAGAGAGCATCAGTTAAACAGAAGTACCATCTGATCCGTGAGAACAGACTGAAGGAAACCGGTTCCATCTCTCAGCACAATGAACAGCAAGTTCTTCCCTAGGGGATAAAACCACAGACATTAAAACCTATGGTATCAATTTTTAATAACAATCTGAATTTTACTTAGCATTTAGACTTTCAGAAATATTAAGATACCCAGTGGTCTAATTTAGATTTTAATTAATTTGATATCAAATGTAGCCTATACGTATCCACAGTAGGCAGCTCTCTGTGGTAATTAAGTAAATAAACCAACAAACAAACAACATATTAATACACTTGACAGCACTGCAACACTTCACCTTGTCTGCGCAATCTGTGGACCCAACCAAACACCTTCACTCTTTGTCCCCGGTACTGCTCCAGTTGGTGGATTTTAACCTAAAATAAAACGTAACGTCATGTTAATGCACAGGCATATCAACTCAGCTACTATAATTATATATTGACTGACAAACGTTTTCCTGCGTTTTACCACTATACATTATTAAAAAAAAAAAAAAAAAATTAATAACGTAACAGATGGCAATTTTCTCTGGATCTAACCGTTTTAGGCTCCGGAAGGCTGGGATCCTTTTTAATGACAATCTTCTTGGCTTCCTCCAGGTTACTCTCTCGTCTCAAAGCATCCTCAGCCTACAGGGGCAAAACCAAAAGGTTAGCAAGACAAGAGGTCCACGGGGGAAAACGCATAACCAGTCATTCATCTTGACCACCAAGCACTTCACGTCCTACCTCCTTCTTCTCTTTGGAATCACTTTTCATTTGTTCCCTCGTCCACAGCTTTTTCACATTCTTCATCTGCGTCTTGGAAATCACTGCCCAGCGCTGACAAACAGAACACAACATTATTAATAATAATAATAATAATAATAATAATAATAAAACATTAGTATTTCAGGTTTTATGGTTTTCGATTTCTTTTTGATCCTTTACCTCGCCTTCCTTTACGGAATCGACATAAATGGTGGGAAATGGTTCCTTTCCTGCGAAACATAACGCCTAGAACGAAAAGGGAAACATTAAATGTCAGTTTTGTCGATGAGAAATTATCAATATAAAAATTGCCTAGATTCGTGTTAACTTTGTGGGCATTAAATACCTTTAGTGGGGTTTTAAACGGTTTCTCTTGTGTCCCTTCACCATCCTGATCACTTCCCATTTTATCAGACACATACAGCTCCCCTAAAAGAGCGGAGAAAAAACAACAAATCAAAATGAGTCAGTTAAACTATTGGTAAAAAAAGACTGGTGGTACACAGAGCGAAAATCACTTGCTGGAGTGCCATTAGTGAGCTTGTTTGTTGCTTATTTCTGGTTTGATGTTGTGTAACTCGTCTTAAGTTTAAGTTTCTTTTTTAAACCTGTACTAGATTGTATGATTCTGTAATTGACCTTCTGCACTCAGGAAACCACCTACAAGGGGCAGAGAAGGGACGTTTTCTTTAGGTAATTTTTTCGCACCCTCAAGACCAATGGTCAGAAAATACATTCGTTTTTGCTTTGTTTTACTTTCATTTTGTTCAGATCTGGTGAACATATATCCAGCATATCAAATTATTCCTGTAATTAGACAAACACAGGTTTCTTCTTTTACAAGTTTTTGACATAGCTGACAATCATTGCGAGTTAATTTATTTCATATGTACTTATGGCTGTCAAATGGTTCAGAACTTTGTTTCCTCGATTTTAACAGAATAGCCAATTGCGCCTCTCGTTAGAGATACGTCAGAAGCTTCTATCCAATTATTGCAGCTTTTGAATTGACCAGGTTACTGGTAGGCGTGGTTTGGTACCAAGTCGGGCGTGTCGGAAACAAGGACCTCTCCAGGAATTCCCAAAAACATTATTAAGTGAGTTGACTGATGAAATCTTTCCGCCTTCTTACTTCACTTTTATAACGTTTCCTATTTAAACAAAAGGAATTAGTTAATTGTCTAACGGGTTTCGGATATATAGCCAGACACCAGTATATAACAAAACAATTAAAAGTAATAAGCATTAAGAAATTAGTTTTGCTACTGAAAAAATTACCCCCCGCTCTGCGACGGAAATGTAGAGAAACGTTTCTACGGGGGCAAAAAAATAATTTATGTGAAAAACCTGCCTATGGCGAGAACGACTGCTACACGTGGTTAAACATATTGTCTGACTCATTTGGTAGAAAAAGAAAAATATTACTAAATATTATTATTCGTATTTAACATTTTAGCGAATGTATTTTAAGGTACCAAGAATTCCAGCTTTTCAAAATACTTGGAATTCGAACCTGCAGAGATTTTGCAGCTACGGAAATGACTGATGTCGGTCTTGTTAAGAACCATGGTTCCGACTACAGTCCCATTCAAGAAATATCCACGGTAAACAAAACCGCTACGACGTACATTTTCTTAATCACTTGACAACGCTTCAATAAAATTGCCGTTTTAATTAATCATATGAAATGCACAGTCCGTCGGTCTGGTCAAAATGTCGTTCAGTAAACGAGCTGATGCAACAACGGCTTGCCAATCAGTACACTAGCCTACTGTATGCCGTTAAGCTATCCAGACAAGATACTTACCCATTGTAAGTTGTTCTGCATTTTTGACGACTTCCTCAGCCATTTTCCTCACAATGCATACATCTTTTTAAATACACAATGCTAAAATAGTCCCCTAATTTATTCACAAGCCGAATACAGAGGCCCCTGTACCCTAAGTGAAGTGTTACTGCAGCTCCGCCTACGTCGCTGATGCACAAGCGCGTAACTTTCAGTGTATGACGTGTTTTTAAAGGACACACAATGAAAAGGGTCTGTACACTATGCATTAAACTCTAGACTGCCTGCTGTGAAATATCAAATGAAACTGAAAGGCACGGAGACTAGTTAGTGTTTATTGTTTAGATCAAATAATGAATCTGTCTCTGCGTGCTTACACCATTTATAAACCTATTCAGCCAAGCAGGGAAGTTAAATAAGTTACTTAATATACTTACTTTGAAGTTGATCTGAGTTGTACAGCAGCAGTAAAGTCATTTTAGATTTTTTACAGAGATTAATTTGTGCAATTATTTTATTAATGCAATGCAGGATGATTGGTTTTTTTTTTTTTAAACAGCCACTTATACATTATACATTTATCTATCAATGACCCTTGGCCTCTTTCTCTTTCAATTGAAGTTACAATATATAAATTGTGCTGTTGTCCTAAATTTAACTTGATCAAAACAAGATCAATAGTCAGAAAATACATTTGTTTTTGCTCAGTTTCACTTTCATTTTGTTCCAATCCAAAGAACATATATTCATCATATCGAATGGTAATTATTCCTGTAATTAGACAAACACATTCTAAGTTCAGCCCACAGTTAAATCCTACTTATGGTCTAGGGTAAAGATAGCACAGGGTAAATTTAGCACAGGTTTCTTCTTTCTTCTTATACAATTTCGTGACATTGTTGATAAGCACTATCAGTTCATTTATTTTATCTGTACTAGTTTCCCCATTATAATTTTAGAATCAAATTAGCCAATTATGGAGGACCTTGTGTGCTACTGTACCAGAGTTCCAGGACTTAATGGACATGCCCGATAGAACAATTGTGTGCATGCTACCAGACGGGGGACTAGAGGTCTCTAGAGGCGATAGCGGGCTGAGCGATAAGGAGTCCAGTATGGTGTATGGTACGTATTTTGAAACGACAACGACAATAAAAGTTTTTTTTTTTTTAAAGAGTAAAAGAACCAACATTATAATATATTTACATAAATTATCAAAGGTTGAAGGGTTGAAAAAATACGTAATATAAAACGATTTAAAAACATTTTGGAATCAGTTATTTTTCCCTGCTTGGAGACGTGAAAGCTTGAAACAAAATTTAATCATGTGCGTTGTTTCATTCCATAGCAAGTTAGCAGCTCGTTAGAACATAGCTTATAGTTATCAACCAAGCAATAAAAGACAATTTTTTTTGTAGAAAGCACGGATCACCGAGGAAATGTTCGCTTTATTCATAGGGGGCGTCAGAACCTACTATCCTACCATCACGGCTTTTGGTTGGACTAGATTATTAGTGGGCGTGGTTTTGCACCAAGTCAGGCGTGAGAATAAAGACACCTCCAAGAACTCCGAAAACTGAAATCTTCAAAATAAATCGGAATGTTGGATAGATCGCTCTGCTACGCGGATTCCTAAGAAACGATTCTACGGGGAAGTTAATTTAGGAGACCAACCGGCCTAAATCGGAAACTACTGCTACACGTGGTTAAACATTATGTTTGATTATTTTGGTGTAAAATTCGCTAAATGCTACTAAATATTAATTGTATTTAAAGTTTTAACGAATGTATTTTACGGTTCCAAGAATTCCAGCTTTTCAAAATAATTCGAACATTCAGAGCATAATGTAGCAACGGAAATGACAAATGTCGTGCTTGTTAAGATCCAAGGTCCACATTACAGCCCAAATTCATGACATGTCAGACAGCTACGATGTATTTTTTAATCACTTGACAACGGTAAAATAAAAGTACTGTTTAAATTAATCATATCAAATTCGCAGCCCATCTGTGTAGTCAAAATGTCGTTCAATAAACGAGCTGATGCAACAACAGCTTGCCAATCAGTACAGTAGCCTACTGTACGCCGTTAAGCTATCCAGACAAGATACTTACCCATTGAGAGTTGTTTTGCATTTTTGACGACCTCTTTGGGCATTTTCTTCTCAGCGTATATATTTATTAATGCAAAATGTTTAACCAATCCCCTTATGTCGTCACCAAGACAAATAATATGGTCTCTGTACCATCACGCGCACCTTAAGTGAAGTCCTCCTTCTAGCTGATTCGAAAGCGTATAACTCGCAGGGGATGACGTGCATTTGAAGGACGCACAATGAAAAGGGTCAGGAAGTGTCTATTACTTTTTGCCATTCACTGCACCAATTAGAAAGTCGTTTGCGATGCCTGACAATAATATGTCAGCGTTGTTTGACAAAATTCTTAGATGCTAAAATGAGTAACGGATGATCCTAGGGGAAAAAATGCATGGTTTTTTTTTGTTAGAGTTTAGAAATAGGATGGTACTGTTTTGCACTAAGATGTGGTCAGGGAAATAAGTTTTACCAAATGCATTTATCTTTAGACTGCTTGCTGCGAAATATCAAATATGACTCAAAGGCACAGAGACTTGTTACTGCTTAGTGTTTAGAGCAAATAGTTAATAAGAGTTGATGTATCAAAAATTGAGCTAGACCATACTCCTTTAAACATGGTGCAAACACATTCCATCAGTGCCAACTGAGTTGTACAACAGCCTTGAAGTCATTTTAGATTTTTACCGTGATTAATTTGTATAATTCTTTTATTAATACAATGCAGGCAGATTGGGTTAAAAAAAAAACAGCCACATTTATCTATCAATGTGCCTTGGCATCTTTCTCTTTAAATTGAATTGTGCTGTTGTCCTAATTTAACTTTGCCATTTGTAATGGGTACACTCAATTGATACCAAACCTATTCTATTCTGGCACTGAACTGCATATGGCTGTTATTTGTATTAAACTAGGTAGTTTGTGTAAACGATGTGACTCCTCTATGGAATTGCCCGTTGTGTAGTGTAAAATAATGGTTCCTTGTGTAGTTCCTGCAACATAGATGGCTCCTGTACTGAACTGCGTTTACACTGCTTCTGTATGGAGTTGTAGCCTGGACCTATTTCCTTTTGTTTTGTTACGATCACAATACGATATAATAATAACCAAGAAGAGCCCCAGCTGTGCATCGTATAGTATACTTCTAAAAGCACATACTGGTGTACATTCTTGCGTCACTTAATCATAGGATACGTTACCTTGGTCTCTACGATACTTTTTGTAAATAGCTCTAGAGAAGAGCGTTTGCTAAATAAATAAAATGTGAAATGTGATGGGTAAATTCAAGTTTAAAATCTAATGCAATGACAAATTATGACACACGTTAGTATGTCGTTGGTCCAACTTTATTGCTCAGAGACATGCAGTAAGAACCCTGGGCTCCTTTGTTATTGGGCAAATTACTCTAATTGTAACTTAAACAGTGTTTTTGAGGCTCTCACAATGAAAGTTCCATTGCTCCAACAAGCAGTTTGGGAGTATTATTTTGTGATGGGATTCAAATGTTCTTAAAAATATGATATATACTTTTTTCTGCCAAGTTATGTAGATATATATTTTTATCAATACAGTAAAATACACTAGCCTAATGTACAACCTTATGCTATCCAGGAAAAATACTTACACACTGCAAGTTGTTCGGCATTTTTGATGACTTCCTTAGCCATTTTCCTCACAGTGTATCTATTTCTTGATACACAATGAGAATACAGTGGACTCTGTGCGTCCAAAAAGCAGCCATCCACTGAAAGTGATAGGCATTCGAATCAGCACCGTAGGCGGAGCTGCAATAACACTTAAGGCGCGCGTGGCAGACTATGAGAGAGAGAGAGAGTGAGAGAGAGACCTGAGGACGGTATTCATTGATGCTTGGATATGGGACTTCCTTAATGAAAACACTTGAACTTGAACACACTTGATTAAGTGTCTCCACACTTGAACACACTTAATCTTCCAACTTCCACCTTGGGAGTTCAGTTTTTGTTTTACATGAATTTGGAATTGATGAGGATTTTTCAGTTTTCCTTTCCAATGGTATTTAATATCTCAGCATACTGGCATCAACTTCCTACAGGTTACACAGTCTTCACTGGACGTCCACGGGTTATTAATCAGCACGAAAACATAACATTTTATAAGAAATTGGTACAAAACCATTCATTTTGAAAATATATATTTATTTAAAAACACTTGTAATTTGTGAAAGTAAGATCGCTTTTAAGCAAAACCATTTATGAAGTCAGTTTTAGGAATCATAATTTGAGTCTTTTAGTTCAAATTCTTAATTCTTCATATCCCCTTTAGCTTTTTAAGTTTTTCTTTTCTTCGGTTTATTGTATAGCTGCAATAAATATTAATAGATACAAATATAAAAACAATTTAAACAAAATTTCTATGAAAAAGCATAAATGAACGGCCTTTGCTGAAACTCAACAATTATAACCCCAGCCTAAAATATTTGTAATGTCAGCATTGCAACATTAAATTTAGGCTATCACAGCCTCATGTATCAATCAAAGAAGACATCTTGGTTTTAAAAAAAGACCCTATTTGTGTATATGCGGCATATTATTTGTTATTTATTGGCTTTTGAACTAGGACGTAAAAACATTACGTCACTGGGCCTGCCAAGGTTTGACCGTCATAGCTCAGCTTGGATACATCACAGTGATACATCGTGTTTTTAAAAGTAGAAGTAAATCTGATTTAAAATGAGTCCTCTCTGATGTGCACGTGAAAAAGAATATCCTGAAGGTCAAAAAATTGCAAGTAATGGTTATAAATGAGTAATAAAGATTTATACTTTACTGTAACCCAAAATGGCAAGTGCAGAATTCTACAGAACAGCACAAAAGAGAATATAATAGTTTCAATGTAGATTACATTTTCAAAGGAGGAGGAGTATCTCAGAGGCAGCTCATCTGTATTCTGAGGGGTAAAAATAAAGATCTTCTTTACTGAATATGGCAAGATTACTACAAGCAATTGGGGGTCGTTAGACTCCATTGTGTGTTGATGTGTTGACCTAAAAATAAAATTTTAACTTTACATGCCGCAACACCGATATCAGGTATTTCAACTTTCATACCTTTTTGGTATTAAACTTCAATTAGTTTAGCTGATTTTGAATGTTGTGGAGAACACATTTTCGCAATAGAATTCATACTCACAAGATTTTCATGTTTACCTCTTGAGCATGTATTACTGTAGGAACAGAAAAAACCCTTTTATAACAAATGTTGTCTTAAATATATTTTGTAGGGGACAAAATAGCACAAAAGTGAAAAATAAATAAATAAAAACCTTGCAGTATTGTGGTATCTGCCCTAAACTATATTTGGCACTCAACCTAAATCAAACAGTTACACTCATCAATTCACTAAAAATTAGTATAATTTACTCTATATTTTCAACTTTTTATTGGCCCTATAAGATGACTATGATGACAGAGTCGTATATTTGGGTGATTAACCTACTGATACAACTGATTATAGGTGGAAACAGCCACTGTATGTGAGCAGAAGTGCTCCACTTTTCTTGAGGAATATCTTATTCCACAGTACATTTGTGAGATCCATGACGTTCAGCCGATATAACCTGATGAATGTGTGCAGGGTCACCCAGACTGCTGCATTGCGGACAGGCGCCGATCTTCCATGGTTGCATGGGGGGACCCGCCCCTCTTGTTATCTGAATGGCCCCCCCAATTTTCATTCAGTGATGTCAATCGTTGTTCACTTCAAATAGTCACTTTTGGGTGGCTCCCCCAATTTAACTGTTGTTCCCCCCATGCCCCCCCACTTGAAAATAATCTGGATCCGCCCCTGATTGCAGACATATGTGAAGGACACACCCGGAAACACTTCCCAAGAAGGGGCCCGTCATTTTGCCGGGTGGCCAGTGACTGGTTTCAGATAGAAAGGCATTTGCAACCTTCTCTTGCAAAGCTACACACACACACACACACACACATACAGGCAGACACATTTACCATTAGTGGAACCACACTCGACAAGGTCCTTTTAAGGGAGCGTACACCCCCTAGCTTGGTTTCCCATCACCCCCCTTCATGGTGTTCCCCAGGGCTTTAGGGTGTGGGCCTCGGCAGTGTGCCACACCATGCATCTAGCTACAAAGTCAATTACAACTATATCTATCTACATATTTCACTGGATTACTGCCTTATTCTGGTTCTCTGCGCCACTGCCAGTCAGAAAAGCGATAATATTGTGGAACCTGTTAGCTACATCTTCTCCCACATAGTAGAAGAAAATTTGGGAGCTTTCCTATAAATAAAACTGTAGTTTTCTTTTTTATTTGCATGAGCCTGAGACTGATGGTCACACATTCTTCACTTGAGAATGGGGGGGGGGGGGAGTCTTCCCCTAGCCGGGCATCCCAGCCAAGTGCATCAGCTCTTTTCCCTTTAAATCAATGTGGGCGTGTCCTTGGCAACCAGCTCCGGCACGCCTCTCCAGCGGACATCTAAAGCTCTATAGGGAGTCACAGCAGAGCATGATACATCAAAGCTTGCTATTTACTATCACTATCTGTGTTTTCTCTCTCTCTCTCTCTGTCCATATGTTTCCAGCTAAATCAGCACAATGGGGGTACGTATAGGACGGTAGTCCTCCATCCAGCTCCTGAAGAAACGTTAATGTGTAGCTTTCCAACTCTCTTTAAGTAGCTCTACACTTCAATACTGGGCTATTGGCTATATATTTGTTCAGGGATGGACAAAAAACAAACAAAAACAAAACAACCATATCTAGTTACAAAATGCCAAATATCAACCCAATAAACTTATCAGAATAGGTTATAAAAACACTAGTGGTAAAAAATGTATTTACTTAGGAAAATAACATTTTGTGTTTTACATTTTAGTGCCTGGATGATAATGGATAATAAATACAATTGGCAAAACATTCATATTTGGATGATTGTAAATAATCATCGAGTAATTAATATTAATTAAGTGTTTTAGAATGATTACCCACATTAAGCATACCATTATATTTTAAAATTATTATTAAAATGTTATTTTGGTATTGATGTTTTTCTGTTTTCATTTGTCATTGTTGTCCTATGTAGGTATCTTCTGCTTGCGTTGGACAACATTATTTATTATTCTAGCGTGCTTTAAATCATTGTTTCAGTTTATTTTGGAATACAGTATAAATTATTATTATACAGATTTTTCAGTTTTGAATGCTTGTTTAATGCTACTGTAATTACATTTGTAACCCCCTTGAATTTGTATCATAAATACGTTTCGCTTTACTCTTTTCTGTCACGGCATGACTCTGCAGAAACCTGAACCATTATGTTTGACACGAGAGGGAGGGTACATGAGAAAAACATTTTCAGATTTTACTACATTTTTACGACTATACGGATCACTTTTTGTTACAATTTTTGTTTAACCACGCCCCATTTAAAATCTTCGTCGTGTGATTGGTGTATGGTTTGTCTTGCCGTTAAGTAAGTTTTAGGGAAGCGTTTGATTCGAAACCGACTTATCATAGAAACATTTTATACTTATTACACTGTATTTTTGTTGTTATACTTGTGGAACGAGGTTATATTGTAGATTTTTTTCTGAGTAAGAAATACGTTTTTATTTACAGTTTGTAAAAATGGTTGGAGTGAAGGTAATCGGGAATGATTCAGAATTTCAACCCGAGCTTACTGGCGCCGGTTCACGACTCGCCGTTGTCAAGTTCACTATGGCCGGGTAAGGCAAAAAATCTGGCCCCAGGCACCATTTTATAGTGGGTGGCCAAGTAGTTTCTTAATAGTTTTGTAATCCCGAAATAGTTGGTCTAATATTGAAAAAAGATCGACCCAGTTGGTAGTGGTTTTTAGTAAACTTGTGTGACAACAGAAATGGCATGGGATGGAACTAGCAGATTTGATAGCCTCCGAACCTTTATATATAACTAATTCATATACCTCAGTAGACTGTTCGGTAACTAAATCTTTGCTTGGTTTATAGTTAGCTAACGAGAGTATATGTTTAAACTTTAAATAAACAACGTGAGCTTATAATTTACACATTGGCTAGTTTGTCAGCTACGTAGCTAGATGCTAGCTAACCACCGACTCGTGTTTGGGCAACAGCTGGTTTCATGTTCGCATGGAAGTGTATTGCTTTTTTAGAAATCCATTAGTTGGATGGATCTCTGCAGGCATCCTGTTTTCACCGCTGTTGTCACAGAGCAGAATTGTTTAATATTTAAGTAATATGTAAGCAAGTCGAAATTCAATTTGTTGCCCCATTTGTCATGTAGTACCGAACCCTTTGAGCATGTCTTTAGATTTAGACTGACGTTTAACTTCCCCCCCAAGATGTCGACCCTGCGTTCGAATAGCCCCGGCCTTCAACATGATGAGTAACAAGTACCCACAAGTTGTGTTCCTTGAAGTTGATGTGCATGTGTGTCAGGTGAGCTGATATATAACAAGTGAGCATTGGACTGTTCTAGATTGATTGACATGCACACCTTAAACTAGCAGGAGAAGCGTAATGCTACAAAATGACAGAATTAGTATCTTAACGCTGGAATAATTCTGCAGTGTATGCTTAAGTTACACCACACATAATTAAAGCTAGAGATAATGTCTCACAGTGTTTGGTTTTTGTGTGACTGGTCGCTTAAATTGCATAATATGAATTGCGTTTGTATGGGGAAAAATTACGTTTTTTTTTTTGTTTTTTTAATTGCAGGCAACCGCTGCTGCCAACAACATTTCGGCAACGCCTACATTCTTGTTCTTCCGAAACAAAGTGAGAGTTGATCAGTACCAAGGAGCGGATGCTGCTGGCCTGGAGGATAAGATCAAGCAGCATGTGGAAAATGACCCTGGAAGCACTGAGGATTCGGACATCCCAAAGGGCTATGTGAGTTCCTTCAGCGCTACACGTTCCTGGGTTTTTGAAAGTAGCAAGGAGGCACTAATACGTGCGCCTGACTGTGTTCAACCCTCAGTCAGGTCCGCAGACGAGATCAAAGCTTCAGACACGCTGGAAAAAAACGGATGTGACGAGTGAATATTAAATTGAATTTCCCTGGTATTTTCAGTAAAGTGTTGTATTGTCATTCCACATTTTCACATCATTCTTAAAATCATAACCTGCATTGTTAACACCGTGCAAAATCTTTTTTTGCTCTTTAAATTTAGCACGTATTTAATAACGCCTATCAAGCAATAATTTTTAGGGACATTGTTAAGTTTTTTCCTATCCTTAATTCCACTATAGATCTAGGATTTCATTTAGAAGCAAAAACTATTTTTAATTTTTTTTGCCTGTTATAAAACTGTAGTTTTCTATCTTTTCAGATGGACCTCATGCCGTTTGTGAACAAAGCTGGATGCGAATGCCTAAATGAAAGTGACGAAAGTGGCTTTGATAAGTGCTTGAACAAAGACAGTACCTTCCTGGAGTCAGACTGTGACGAACAAGTGAGTTAAACGGTTACAGATACAGTACGTTTAAAACCAATGTCCTTCCTCTGACCTCAGATAGCCTTTGCTGCAGTCTTTTGGCAAGGCTGTCAGAGTAGTCGTTCTTCAGAAAGACGCAGGTTGCAGTGACCGTTTTGGCCAACTCGTCCCTGCAAGAAAGCAATATACTGGGCACATTTTGAGACCCCCCCCCCCCAAAAAAAAATAAGTTACTTGCTGCAAAAAATGATTTTCCCCTTTCCAACTATGTCCCTTCACGTCGAATTAGAAATGGTGCATACACATTTTAAAAGTGAACCAATTAATTAGTTGCATACTCAAACATTTCCATGGGGGGGAAAAAAACTGCTGCCACATGCTCCCCTGAATCCTGATAAGCGTCCTAGTTCCTGCAGATGAAAAGCATCCACATAACACAATACTTCCACCACCGTGCTTGGCAGTAAGGATGTTGTTGACATCGGTGATGCATTGTGTTGGGTTTCTGCCCGATGTAACGCTTTAGAGTTCCCCCCTTTTGTCGTGATTGCAGTATCACTTTAATAGTTTGCAGCAAACTCCGTATAGGATTTCAGACGGCTTCCTTCTGGCAACTCTGCAATACAGGCCAGCCATGTGGACTGACTGGGATATTGTTGACTTGCCTACATTAACTCCCATCTCTGAGTGTGTGTGTGTGTATGTATGTATGTATGTATG
>JAOVYW010035830.1:0-27897 GCA_025775045.1 Hiodon tergisus | reverse complement strand
CCCCCCCCCCCCCCCCCCCCGTCTGTGTCTGTAGGGATAACTGACCCATGTACATTTTTTTTATATCCCCTCTGAGGATGTGCATGGCCATGCTATTGTTATTTTCCTTGCTCAGGCCTTTTCTAGTTGTGATCGATTTTCGTGTTGCCCAGTGAAAAGATCTATAGGATTGTTATGCGTTGTGAATAAATATTGTTTTGAGACTAGACCCATCAACACTTATTTATGGTGGACCCTATAGTGTTTAAACTAGAACCTACTATCCCTGGGCTGTTACACCTATCTCTTGTTGCTAAGAACAGAATACTTTCTTCCCCAGTTGATTTGTGGTGTTAATTAAAGAAGAGACCACAAATGTTAATGATAAAGATTTTAATCCAACAATTAAGTCAATGTTCTTTTATTTAATTTTTCCCCCCAAAACTGAAGGCATTGCATTAAAATGCAATGCCTTCATATATATAGCAAATGGATGGTGAATATTGACTAACCTTATTGCTGAAGTATTTTCCCGATGGCTTTATTCAGAGTAATGTTTGTGCACTTGATTTTTCTCTTCCTATGTATGCAGAGCAAACGCATTGTGCCAGTCTGTATTGGTACTAATTCTGTACCCCTCTCTCCAGAACCTCAACCAGAACAAGCGCACTCTGCTGCCAAAGTTCTATGGTCTGTACTGCGTGCAGGCAGGGGGCAAGAACATTCGCATCGTTGTGATGAACAACCTGCTTCCCTGTGCTGTGCACATGCACCTCAAGTACGACCTCAAGGGTTCCACCTATAAACGGCGCGCCTCACCTAAGGAGCGTGAGAAGGCGGTACCCACATTCAAGGACCTGGACTTTGTGCAGGATCTGCCTGACGGGTTGTTGCTGGAGCTTGATAACTACAGTGCTCTGAGCAAGACCATCCAGAGGGACTGCTTGGTGAGTGAGTGTGTGTGTGGATATCGATTGAACCCTCTCTCTTTGTTGATGTGTATGTACTATATTACCAGTTTGGCCCTTATGTTATCTGAATATGGTGCACTACTGTTTTAACTCGTCTGTGAGTGACTGTGTGTGTGTGGGTATCGATTAACCCCTCTCTGTGTCCACCAGCTGTTGCAGAGCTTCAAGATCATGGACTATAGCTTGCTGGTGGGAATTCACAATGTGGACCAAGCACGTAGGGAGAGAACTGGAGAAGGTGTAGGGGCTGAGGGGACTGCCACGCCTGACCAGAAGAGGCCCCCGGGACAGAAGTCCCTGTATTGTACCGCTATGGAGTCCATCCAGGGGGAAGCTCGAGGCAAGGGGGCCCAGGAGTCTGAGGATCAGTGAGTAACCTTGTTCTGCTGGCCAACAGAGATGGGGTTGCTTATTTCTCTGTGGGGATGAATGAAGTACCTGTCTACACATCGACGGCACGCTGCTCCTCTTAACTCTGTCCGGGGTCTGTAATGTTACTGCAGCATGGGGGGGATTCCGGCCCGCAACGCCAAGGGCGAGAGACTGCTGGTCTACATCGGCATCATCGACATTCTGCAGTCGTATCGGTAACTGATCCTCCTCACTCCCTCATCAATCTGATGTATTCTGGGCAATCATCTATTCTTCTTATTATTTTATTTGTATAGCACTTTTTAATTTATTTATCGAAAATAGATAAAAATAAAAAGAATTGGAGGTAATAAACGGTTTATTAGAATGACAAAGTTATACTACTCATTTAAAAATTATTTTAAAAAGGTGAAACTGAGTTGTGAGTCTCTATTGTATTTATACATGCCTCCATCTCAAGCCTGGTATTGTTTTCCTCTGCAGGTTTGTGAAGAAGTTGGAGCACTCATGGAAGGCATTTGTTCATGATGGGGTACAAAACTTCATGGTGTCTCTCGCTACCAAATTCGGGATATTAATATATATTTATATATTTACATTTTTTTAATAAAACCAAATTGTGCTGGATTAAAAAATGGGCCCCTTTACTTCCTCAGGACACTGTATCAGTGCACAGACCCGGCTTCTACGCGGACCGATTCCAGCGCTTCATGTGTAACACGGTCTTTAAGAAGATCCCGTGTAAGTGAAGGCTTCCGCGCGCGTGTTTGGTGCCCTTATGAACCGTGCTCACCCTTTTTCGACCCCCTCCTCAGTGAAAACCTCCCCGTCGAAGAAGAGCCGCAGCGGGGGTCCGGTGGGCCTGCGCAGGGCGGGAGGTCCCGGACAGCACTCCCTTGGTGCTGGAGGCTCTGCGCTGGAGCCCAGGATTGTCTACCGTTCCCACTTCAGTCACACCGAGTCAGAGGGTGAGAGCGGTGAGTGCTGAGGGGGGATGGGGTGGATGATGAGGGTTAAAGGACAGGTAGAGATGGGTAGTAATAATGTATTATTATTATAGCAGGGTGTGTATTAAGAGGGATCAACGGCTCATTGTAGGGCTTTTGAAATGAATCGATTCATTTTTAATAAACGTTCGAGGCATGAATTTAGGTCGGCCTGACCTGCTCCAACGGATGCCTCCTCTGGATGGAATCGCCCGCAGTCGGGCAGAAACGGCTCTCTCCAATTCCTTGGTGGGCCGCCCAGGGCTCAGCTCGACCCCGCCCTCTGTCCGGTACGGTTTCCTGTCTCCATCCAATCTGTCGTCTCCACTATAGATGCCCTGTCTTTCTTCCAGATGCAACCCTTTCTCTTGCTTCCCTGCAGGTCAGTGGGGGTAGAAGTGCATAAGGTATCCATCTTGGAGCAGGATGCCGACGTTGCCCGCAGGTAGGTGGGGGGAGAGACGGAGTGAGAAGGTTTACTGTGCTGCCACGCGTTCGGTCTGCTCCCGTGTAAGTCTGAGACCCGCAGAGAACAGATCCGTTTCTCAATGAATCTTTTTCTCAGGGTTGAAGCGACCATGTCAGAGGAGCTCTCAGGCAGCGAAGACGCCATTTCACTCAAAGACATTGTGCCTGAAACCGTATGTCTCGTAAGTCAAGCCTTCTATGGTTGAGCATAGGGGACCTAGATATAAATGAGCACTACATGTAACATGTTGGTTACAAACGTATATTTGATATGACAGGGTTTCAGTATTACTATGTCATATGTCTGGTTTTCCACTTCTTAAGGAAAGTAAGGAAAGATTAGCTAACATGGCTGTTTTATATTATGCAGATAAAAGAATGCTGACTTGGGTGTCTTTTACAGTAAAATAAGAAAAGAGAAGACTGAAGACTCCAAGAAACAATGAAAAAGATGGTCCCATTTTCCTGTTGGGATTGTTTTGGGGGAAATCACTCCTGAAAGACAATTGTGGGGGGGGAGGGGGGGAGTGCATGGGTGTCTGCAGGGTATTCCTGCATGTGGACACAGTTGTGCTGCTAGTTGGTAGAACTACATTACAGGACCTACATTATTAAGCTAACTTAAACTGTCCTGTACTCTGCCTGTGACCTATTAATTTGGTTCTGTTCACCCACAGAGATACATGTGAATATGTAAATGTGCTTAATTATTTGCACAACCGTGTGGAGTAGAGGCCTAGGTCATGGGCTTTTGAAATTGAGGGATACAAGTTTAAATGGTATCTTAAGAGACAGACGGCACTGTCTAACCCAAGCTCACTATTTAAAGCTGTGTGCAAAAGTTTTTATGGGGTCGGTGATCGTAACCCTCAACTGATCAAATGTTCTATCACGAGAAAAGCTAGAAAATTATGTATCAATGTTACATTTTACTTTAAATAAGATAAGGCTGTTTCCCTCTTTCAGTTATGAGTAATTTATATTTTCTTTGGCTATTCAATTCCAGAGTGTTTTGTACCCTACCACTTTTTGTATAATATACCACACTGGTGTGCTATATCAGTTTGGCACTAAAGTGTACTCTTCTGCTGGTGGGCTTTGGTGTATAAAAACAGATTGTATAACTGAGGTTAGTAGTTCTATGTTGATGGGCAACAGATGCTCCTTCACTATTATCCCACAACTTCTATACTTTCCCATTCACTGCTGGATCAAGGGGATGGGATTTTTTATTTGTGGGAATAGTGTTATAATTGTTCATTACCTTTTAAATTAAGTATGATTCTCTTGAAGCAAAAGAATGGACGGCTAAATGAATCGAGGACAAAATAACTGTCCCTTTTCATATGTCTCTTGTCTTCCACGGCTTCCCTCTTGGATATAACCACATGTGCACAATGGCAAATGGAAAATGGAATCTCCGTATGCAGTAGATGTGGGCACTAAAGACCCGTTAGCTTACTGCTCCCTGATTTTCTATCGGCACCCAATAGATGTACTATTATCAGGGTTGTGTAGCGTGAGAACGGCTGCACTTCGAGTTTGCCAGAAGAAAGCATGTCTTGGTATCGTTAGTCAGTCTCTGTCGCTTGGCTGTGTCTGATCGTCGATATTCTAATTGGTCCATTTTGGTGCAGGCTTACCCCTATGTGGATCTGTCTGTACTGCATCATACATGATTCCCATGTTCACATGGGATGGCCAACTTGCGGTCCCTATGCTTAAATAAGCAGACAGCGATGTTATGAAAGGGTCATAATGTAGAACTTTCATTTCCATGTTTCTACTTATTGGCATCTTCAGTTGTTGTTTCTAGAGTTTTATTTCAGCAATTGTATTTCTGCTGGTTACAGAAATAACTCGCTCTTGAAAAGGCCAATGGTCATCATTTTTGCGTCAATATTTTTTTTTTTAATGGAGACATATTTATAAATGATCAATTGAATAGAAGCACACATTTTTGCGTTTTTACAAATTTCAGGTCTCCTGCGGATGCAGTTGGCACAAGCCTGGCTAATATGTCGACCAGAATTACTTATCCCTCAAGAACAGAACAGCATACAGTATGGGGCAAAAAAAACCTACCACACTATCGGTCATCTGTGGCACTGTGATGGGATGAAAAAACAAACAAAAGAAGTGGTTTAGTGATTCAAGAGTGCACATGTGGATACAAGCGTGGGGGGCTGGAGGCTGGATGGAACATGTCCAAACAGTGAAATGTTTATTCTACGCTGTGGAGGGAGACGCTGTACATGCCTTCCTGCATGACTGGATTATATAGCTTACAAACAAGTTTTTTGCTTTTAGATCGCCCAATTGGGGTTAAAAAATCTACACCTATTCTTTTCGAGAGACTGCAAACTTGTAATGTCGTTTCTTTACAAAGTAAGCCATGTCAACACTGTCGTAACAAGTATTTAAAATCAATGACAAGGGGCATGGATGAAATTAGAGTAGCATACAATAACAAAACTGGATCTGTGTTGAGAGTGTCACAAAGCAGCCTGTGCTGCAGACTGTTACATTGGGTGCCATGTGATGGATACAAAGCTGGATTTCGATTGCAAACTTTGAAATTAGGTGCGTATCCTGCCAAAGGTGCACCGTGAGAACAATGCTTGCGTGGGACATGAGGGCATTGTCTTACTGATGTGTTATTGGAGGGGGGGGAGTAATTTAATGTTTGCCAGCCGGGCCTCGTGTACAAGATGTCAACCTGCTGCTGGATCATCTTGATGGAGTTTTATTGTGGAGCAGTTTGATATGTTTTTTGTTTTTCCCCCCCCCCTCTCCTTGTGTGTACTGAATTTAGTTTGAAATTTGGCACCTTAAGTGGCTAGACACTTAAAACATTATTTGTGCAATAGAGCGGTTCCAAACAGGTTCCAAAGAGCCAGTAGAACACTGCTGTAGTTCTTGATGCCTGAATTATCTACCTTATTACTACCCACAAAACTTTTTTCTTTCAATTTTTCTTAGTTAAACATGCATATATTATTAATGCTGGCATGTTTTAGCATTGTTAATTTGTTGTTAAGTGGTGTCGTTGTGTGGCTTGTTTCCGTTGACCCTTTTTAGTAGGATTTAGTACTTGAGTCTTAATGGCAAGATTCTGGTTGTTTATTATCCATTACAGTACTATAAAGAATATCTAAAGTTTTTACTTCCAAGAATCGTGAAAGACTGAGTACAGTACTGAAAACAATTGGAAGAGGGATTAGTTTGCTGTTCAGTAGACTTTCTTGTTGGTGTTTGTGTATGAGTGCTTTAGCATTGTCCAACAGAATTCTTAATTCACATCTTTTATTGCTTAATGGTTAAGTTTGTTTTGCAAAATTATTGCTGAGCCTTATTTAGAGCAAACGGCTACCAAAGATATACCTGTCATAAAATGCCAATGTCTCTTTCTGAGTTCTAAATTTCAACAGTGCTTTGCTTCTTATTTTAGTGCAATAAGAAAAAACTTGGGTATGAAGTTCAGGCTTGAATGGAGATGACTAAATGGTAAAGATTCTGATGGTTTGCAGATTGGTTAGGCTCGGTAGCCAGCTATACTACCTTTGTCCATCTGAATTTCCTGCAAAACTGGACTAATACTTGAGTTGGTGTTTGTTACTGGTCAATTACTGCACAAAACTCTAATGCATAAAAACTAATGTGTGCACGGAAACGCATGGGTTACTAGACTAATTGGGTGACGCATCAGCACCATTGTTGCAATGTGAAATTTACTGGTATCAGATGAGAGAGAAAACAATACTTTTTTTCTTTAGAAATGTTTCTTACTAAGCCATCTACCTTAAATCATTGTGTGCATTATTTATAGTTCTAAGCTGGAATTTCTGAAACGTATCTGCATAGGGGGACAATGCTACATTTTTCTATTTGTTTATTGTGAATTTTTCCAGCTTTGTAGTAAACCTACTTGTATGTGAATATTGTGATGATTCTGCTTTTCTATGTGAACATGGCATTAGCACATGTATTTCTATCTGTATTGTTTGAAAGTGTCCTCTGCTTTTTTTTAAATTTGTATAAACTCAAAATGTATATAGAGGTCAGAAAAGGCCCTTTCTTGCCCTGTAAATTACCTGTAACTCCTGCCATATTTTTAGTGATGTGGTGGTGTTTTTCATACCGTCTTTGGTTTGAAATAAAAATATTTTAAAATACTTTGTCGCTTCTATTTTCTGACATATTAAAAAGATGTGTACCACTTCGACCTGTTTTGATCTACACAGCAGGTGAGTAGCATTATACACGTGTCTGCAGTATTTATAGCTGATTTATAGGTGACTAGTTAGAGCAAGTAACTCAATTTTATTCGATATCTTTTCCACCAACTTTCAATTTGGAGGAATGGTTTTAATATTCTGTCCACTTACATGTGCTTATTTCAAGAGGTATTGCAATCCAATCACACCACTCCATCAGCCACACAAGTGTTAATATGCCAAATCTACTGCAGTTCCTCAATCCTGTAAACAGTTATTTTTCTGAATGCACATTAGCATAATGAGGCCCAATTTAACTTGTGAGGAAACCCTGCCTTCACTGTGAAAATTTGCTCGTCCAAATTTTTAAAAACATTTCCTTTCAATATCAACGCAATTCAATAACGGTAAACTGTTAATTTAATCTGTATTGGGTTTATTTTAACCACCAGAGTCGCTTCCTTAATTTGCCACTTAGTTTTCTGTATGCCATTAAAATAACTTCCAGATTAAAAAAATAAAACACAATCTTGTGATTTTTGGCCTACGAAAATCACATAGAATCTCAACATGGATGTCTTTGTAAGGGAGTTCTCTTAGAGAAAGTGAAAGTTGCTGCTTTGAACTACATCATCCCAGAGTCATTGAGAGGCATTCCTAACTTTTGACATTGCACAAAGAGTTATGATTATAAACAATTTGAATCAAATGTACTGTTCTGTTCATTTTCATAGTGAACATTGTAATGTCAGTGGTAACAATAATGTGAGTCAACGTTTTTTTGGCCACTTTAAAATCTCCTCTGGCCAATCGTACAAAATAGGCCGGCCTGTTTCTCGTTCAGGATTAGCGTTGGGTTAATGTTGCGCATGCTCACTGGCATTATAGACACAGTTGACACTACCAAGATGGTGCTCGAGAGTACTATAGTCTGGTAAGAAAGAAGTAGCGAATATCGCTTAAATATTGCTTACCAACAGAAAATCCTCATACTTTTCACGGTTTTGTGAATTTGGAAAGTACGGAGCTTATCTGTTTTCAGTTAGGGCTCTTTAGTGGGGGTATAGACAGACGAAAGATTGCCGATATGGACACGGGGGTTATTGATTTAATGACAAAGCGTCGTAGCGTTGGCCTAAACTATTAATAGTAATTTAAAAAATTATTAAACTATGCCAGCAACGCGGAGAAAATACGTATGTGTATTTAAAGGAATCATTTATTGACCTGACATTTTGACTTAAATACCTACACGTATGGTTCTTTATGTTTGGCTTGCGGTTTAGTTTATATCAACAAGACTACTGTGTTTCAGCTTTTTACACTTTTCTCGCTTAACCAGCTAGTTATAAGCGATTTGTAGTTTGGATCCAAACATCTACAAAACCCATTTCATTCTGCCTATGTCCGATTATGAAAACGATGTGTTTACATTATCATATCCGTCTGGCGTAGGTTCTGCAGTACTTGATCTGCTGCTATTAATACACCACGGCAGCGTTACATTTTGCCTATAGTCTTGGCACACTACGTTTTCAGCTTTTTCCAGAAGCTAGTTTTCTGAGAATCGGTCAACTGTCTTTATGGACTGTGTAGACTCATAATCGTACAGTTAAAAAGCAACAATACCGGCAGTATATAATACGTCATTGTAAACCATTCCTCCAGTTGTAAAATATTAATATTCATAAACCCCTCTTTATATTGGAATTTGTATTATGACTGATGTCATACAAAATGTTATGTTTTAAAATTGTGCATTTTAACTTGAATACCTCAGTGTGGACAACAGTGAGTACATGCGGAATGGGGACTTCTTACCTACAAGACTGCAAGCCCAACAGGATGCTGTCAACATTGTCTGTCACTCAAAGACCCGCAGCAACCCAGAGAATAATGTGGGCCTCATCACATTGGCTAAGTAAGGAGCCCTTTGTGCATTTGGGGTTGGTGGCTGTTGACCGATATTATTATTATTATTATTATTATTATTATTATTACTCTGAACTGGTTTTATTATGACATTCAGATTTATTGTTATTTTGTTTGTGTAGTAACTGTGAAGTGCTGACCACGCTGACCCCTGACACAGGCCGAATCCTTTCCAAACTGCATTCTGTCCAGCCACGCGGAACCATTAGCTTCTGCACTGGCATTAGAGTGGCCCATGTGAGTCAAGACCCCTGCAATGTCCTCCACACAGCAGTTGTACTATACTAGCCTATTTGAAGGAAAAGATAAAGATTTATTTTGTGAAAATAATTAAAGGTGGAGCTTGATGTTGGAAACCAAGTGAACAACTAATTTATTTTCAACATGAGAAGCATGTAACTGAGGAAAATAAAAGCCAAAAATTAGGTTAAATGTTGAAATGAGGTAACTTATGCATGTTGTTAGTTTTACCAGTGAGTCCAGCATCATTTGAATCTCTTTTCCACACAGTTGGCTCTGAAGCACAGGCAGGGGAAAAACCACAAGATGCGGATTGTTGCCTTTGTGGGCAGTCCAGTGGAGGACAATGAAAAAGATGTGAGTTTTGTCATTGGCCTCAGTTTTAGCTGGTTGTAAGCAATAGGTATTTCACTTAATATCCTGTTTTTAAAACCACTGAGCAGACTCTTTTTTTTTAAACCGGCATCCTTTGTTTGTCTCTTAGCTGATCAAAATGGCCAAGCGACTAAAAAAAGAGAAAGTCAATGTGGATGTGATCAATTTTGGAGAGGAGGTGTGTATGCTGGAGTGCTTTTTTTTTAAGCGAACGTCAAACTTCCATCATCACAAATGATACATTCTTTGGCCATGTATTCTTTCCAGTGTTTCCCTTTTTGTTTGAACTCCTCTGCAGGAAATCAACAGAGAGAAGCTCACTACCTTTATCAACACCCTAAATGGAAAAGAGGGTTCAGGCTCCCACCTAGTGACCGTTCCCCCAGGTTCCAGCCTGGCTGATGCTTTGTTGTCCTCTCCCATTTTGGCCGGGGAAGGGGGTGCCATTCTGGGCCTGGGAGCCAGTGACTTTGAGTTTGGGGTGGACCCCAGTGCTGATCCTGAGCTGGCACTGGTGAGAGGAAGGAGAATGTTTGAATAAAAGTAAACACGGATATCATGATTATCTCTAACCTTGCCAGCATGTGTGTGGTATATGTATAGTGGTCCTCTCATAGGAGTGTCAAACAGTACAACGGTGTGCGTTCCTCATGTTCCTAGGCCTTGCGTGTGTCAATGGAGGAGCAGAGACAGCGACAGGAAGAGGAGGCTCGCAGGGCTGCTGTCGCCTCTGCTGCAGAATCTGGCATCCTGACTAGTACAGGAGATGGTGAGGCTTATAGGTGTTAGTGGTGGTGAAGGGGCAAGTTATATGACAAAGCAGTGGGGATTATGGTGGATTTTATATTCATATTACAGATTGTAATGGTGAGATAGATCATTACTTAAACTAAGGGGCGTTTCAGTATTTTTAAGTTATCTCTAAAACTCTCTGAGGGTAAATGTTAATTGGTTCATAATTTGTGGAATAAAGGAGTGGTATCCATGAAATAGATCAAGGACAAAAATCAGCTGTGTATTGGAAAGGGGAAAATTACATCGTAATTGGATACAAATGGACAGAGATTAAAGCAATGGATACAAGAGAACATTTTGGTGCTGTCTTGCGTATTGTTGGTACAGAATTAACTAGTATATAAAATGTTTATCCTCTCCACTCTTCTGTCAGATTCGGATGATGCTCTGCTGAAGATGTCTCAATCACAGCTGGACGCCAACAGCTTGCCTGACTTTAACAGTATGACTGAGGAAGAGCAGATTGCCTATGCCAAGCAGATGTCCCTGCAGGGAGCTGGTGGTATGCTATAATGGTCATTTACATTACTATTCAATCACTGCTCGGGAGGTTCTCTCGGTACTCCCTGCACAAGGAATCCAGATTGCTATTGTATTAATCTCATAGTCTACCTTAATCAAATTTTGTCATTAATTTTATCCATGTTCTAATGATTTAAAAAATGTAATGATTGGTGCCAATGGAACATTTGCAAGTTCTAATGCATTTATGTGAACATTCCCACAGTTAACATAACCCAATGCCCTCACACCCCAGGATAAAAAATGGACTTCACTCTTCCCTCATTTACTTACCTGTTATGATTTCTCTGGTGTGGTGGGGCAGAATCTATAGACATGGTCACGGGAGCTCCCATGGACACTGCTGAATCAGCCAAGGTAAACTATCCCAAAGGATTTCAAATCTAATGTCTATATTAGTTTGAGGTTTTTATTTATTAACTATTTAAATAAACAAATCTATTTTTCTTCTTCTACACATCTGTCCTTTTATGGCACACCCATTCAACGCTATTTTGTCTGGGTTTCTCCCAACCCTCTAGGAGGAGGATGATTACGACGTTATGCAGGATCCTGAGTTCCTGCAGAGTGTACTGGAGAACCTGCCAGGTGTGGATCCCAACAATGAGGCTATTCGCAGTGCTATGGGTTCCCTAGCTTCACAGACAAGTTCTAAGCCACCGGAGAGCAAGAAAGATGAGAAGAAATAAGACCTAGGCGTATAGGCCAAATGATGTAAGCAGTTTGAAAATTCTCTGGATTTGTCTGGATATCTTTTAACCCGACCAGGACTCAGTGAAAGTACATATAGATCTCCAAGATTTGCGAAAACATGCATAACAACATCTCTCGGTCCTCTGACTGGCTGTCATTTAAGAGTGAAGAGTGTATGAAATTAATATAGATATATGCTGAATTGTTTCTTTTCTTGTCTTTTTTTTAAATCATTAAAATTCAAATATGGGCAGGTAAAATTTTTCCACTGTCTTTTCTTGGTTTTGTTGATTTTGTCGATTGTGCTTTTTGCTGTTCTGCGTTTAAATATCACAACACGTGTTAATATGTTCAATGGTGTTCTATACAAAGTATACTATAATATGAAGGTCAAACTAGAAATAGGCTAATTGTGTTTGCGAGAGGATTTGACAATACGCCATTTTGGAATTATTCACAATACTGCACGTACTTAAACAGAAGTATAAGGAAAGAATGGTAGACGATGCCTATTAAATCGACCACAGAAAAACACTGCAGACTCAGCCTGTGAAAGGAATCGATTTCCACTGTAATAACCTGATATCCAAATGTATTCCTCATCTCGCCAGTAAATGCAACTTTTGAGACCAAAAACCTACACTTTAGAACACTATTCTGCGATTGTTTGTATAGTGAGGTATTTGGACCTGTATGTATCTACATCTCAGCGAAAACGCATCCTACTATTGATCTTTCCAAATTTTAAATAATATAATACTAAACAGATTCTATGACAACGTCAATATGTCGTAAATTATTTTGTTCTTTTAGGGAAATTATTTATACACAAGTTTAATTTTTTAAAGAAAAAGCTCAATTTTATGTCACTTCTAATTGATCTAGGACATTATTAACATCTATTAACTGTCGTCTAAAAATGTATCAAATGTCACCGTTGTTTATCTATTTGATTTAATTTAATGTTGTTGCTGTTCTTTTGCAGTTGTTAGTTTGTTGTAGTCTTCAATAAAGCATTGAATAGGGAATCGATTTACAGTACAAAACTACTACTCCAGATACGTATACATTGAAATCGGCTTATGCGGGCTACTACATTGTACGTCATCTCAAAAGGTCCAAGAAGAGAACAAATTTTCAACGAAAATTTCGGATAACAATGGAACGACGTACAAATACAAATAACATATAGAAATAAACAAAGTATCACTTAGAATAGATACATTCTTCCAGAATAAAATAGTGCAGTCAAATCTCGTAAACATTGGTATTCGCAAAATTACATTTCTCCAACAGGACCTATGTTCGTCAGGTGACGGTATATTTAGGCGCTCGAAGCGGAGTAAGGAAAGTCGGCAATCTGAAAACAAGGTAAACAAACGAAATATTTCTGTTAGAAAACTACAAATATATATATATTTTACACACGAGATTGTGAATTTAGACCCATATACGATCCAGTATATCACCGATACTGGTTAGATAGTCACCAACTTTGGCCTACTCATCGGAAAGGCCGCTATTTCATTGACCCCTTTTGGTTTAGGTCTTTAGCTGTGCATTAGTACGGTTCCTAGGCTGGGCTATTTGAAGCTTTTGGAGAGAGAAAAAAATCCAGCTATATAGAGGCCATGCGCGTGTTCAAAAATAAATGGTTACGGTGGATAATTCTTGGACTTCAATCCCTTTCTTTACGGTGACAGCGTAATTCTATTTCTTTGTGTATTTTCGTTTGCAACGCTGGACACCACGTTTTAATTTTTTTTTATTTTATTGTATTATTCATCGTTGACAATTCCCTTCAAACTTGCGGAATTTTTCAAGTTTACATCTCAGATTCCTTAGTGAGTGCCTGCTTTATGACAGTTATTGTTTTATTACTGATGTATGTGTTTTTTTTACTTGAGTTGATAAATGTATGATGTGAGCAATTTTTTTTAGCTAGCCACATAAGACGGTTTTTTAGCTTTTAAAATATGTATTAACGACGAAGCAGATTTTCGCTAAAGTGGCTCTAGATGTGTTTTAATTGGGGAAAAAAATGTATATATAATTTTATATATAAAGATTTTTTATATATAATACGTGGACGAAAAATCTCCAGTGAGTCTTTTTTAGAAATTGGCCTTAAAGTAATATGTTTTTCTTATTGAATTCTATATTATATATGGTTTCTGCTAAGAAGGGATGCCATCAGAGTTTAATCGCCTTCCCCATCTATGCTGAACAGTGTTTCTCTAAATATTTCGGGTGGTGGATCAGAGGCGGAAATCTATCCACGTACCTACTATCTGCCCAAAATCTTTAACAAAAACGATTAAAATTATTTTAAATATATGTGCCCGTTCGTCCGCCACTGGTAAAGTACTTGTTTAATAAAGTACATTAGTATGACATTTACACATACGTCTTGAGTTTTTATAGTAGTTCATATATAATGTATAGGTCATGCACTGACTTTGTTGTAAGCTGTTTGTCTCAATCGTAACATCTAATCTTTCGAGAATTGGTTTGTAATTAAATAATAAAATACTAGAATAATAAGGGAAGTTTACTTAATTGGTTGTCAAAAAGTTGCAGTTTCAGTAGATTATAATCATTGCAGTTACTTCTATGGCCAATTGATTATATGTCAAAGTGAATTACAAAACGAACCAATGTTGTTAACAATGGTTTAAACAGTGTTTATTAATTGTAGTGTTTAAAGGTTGGCATCAGAGAAGCTTTTCATTTCAACTGTGGGATGTCAGAGGAAAAGAACTACAGTGTAAAATCTAACAGTAGTTATCAAATATGGCAGTATTTTATTTGTACAATATAAACGTTCCCGGAAAAACGATATTTAGAATTGCGTTTACTTTCCTACATTCCTGGGTACGACCACCATCAGAATGCTGGGAAATGATTCCAGTCTAAAATGCTATGTCTATGCATACCGTTTCTGTTTCAACACCAAAACTGGGGGATTAAGATAAGCTTTCACCCTCCTCCAAGTATCCACCTTAATGTTCATTAGGCCTCTGTTTTAACGGCCCAATACAATGCCCCACAATGAGCTTTATTTCAGTTCTTTTGTTTGTCTGTCCTGACTGTTGTATTTTATTCATTTTCGCCAACTAGAATAAGGATTTGACTTCTTATTTAAAAGATGGGTGCAGGTGATTTTGTTGGTTTAAAGGTCATTTATAATTGATCTCCATGGACAATTTGATAATAGTTTCATCTGGTTTCTACTGCACATTCTGCAGTTTATGTAGTTTATATATGATATAAGCTTTCCATGTCTTACTAAGTGAAGCGTTATTTTCTCTATCCCTTTATTTCTGTCTCTGTCTGTTTTTCCTCACTGTTTGCTCCCAGGTTTCTGTCTGTTATCCCGGTATGGGGGACATGAAGACCCCAGATTTTGATGACTTATTGGCAGCTTTTGACATTCCGGATATTGATGCCAAGGAAGCCATCCAGTCGGCCCCTGAGGAGGCAGATGGTCACCATGCTGGCGCTGCCGGGGGGGTGGGGAAGTCGGCTGGTGCTGGACCTGGAGCTGGAGGGACGTCCCTGAGACCGACCAGCCCTCCTGACCACCACCATTCACAAACCCTGCCTCACTCATCGCAGGTCGACCCCTCTGTTGTTAGTGTAATTGTCAAGAACAGGGTGCGCCCTGACACTTTCGGGGAGACGGAGGGCGACTTGGATAAAGACTGCATGAGCAGTAGCGCAGATGTTGTGGGAGGAGGTGGTGGTGCGGGTGTTGTCGTGGGCCCCAAAATGCCGGGCCTGGTTTCATCTGAACCACTCGCTCACAATGGGTTTGAGCCCACAGCTGCATCTATAGACAATGCATTACGTCAGACCCAAACACCGTCCAATGGGGAGCTGTGGCCACCTTGTTCTCCAAAAACTGCCAGTGAAGGTGGGGGAAACGGTGTTGGAATAGGATCAGCCAGCGCTGCCAAACAGGGTGGCAATATATTCAACAGATTAAAGCCACTGATAGCACAGAATCCAGGGGACCCCATGGGTAAAGTTAGGAAAATACTCCTGTTGCAGCAACACCAGCAGCAGCTACAGGTGCAGCAACGGGAAATCATCCCGGGAGGTACAGATAGATCAAAAATCCCAGGACCCTCTGATGCCGGGTCCTCTCTTGTTCCTGGAGTGTCAGTAGGGATGTCATCATCTTTTTTCCCCTCTCCTGTTCCTGTACAGCCCATCCTGTCTGGAAGTTCCTCTTCTCCCTCACTGCTGCCCACTTCTCAACCATTTAATGGCAACCAAAGAGTCGGCTTCCATCATCTAGAATTAGATGATGAGGATTCTGAACCGGATTTGGGGAGTCCATTGGTAATCCAGGAGAGCCCAGATTCCCCATCATGCAGTCCCCCCAAATTCCCCCGTCACCACAGGTCGCCCCCTGAAATCTTCAACACGTCCTCGGTTCATCGAAGTCCCTCAACATCCACCAACACCAAAACTGGGGACATTGCCCCAGGCCTGTCTTCACTTACCCCAAGTACCAGTTGGCTTCCTTCGTTGCCCACTGCCCCCGATGGAAGTCCTACACACAAGGACCAGAATTCAGAGCATGTAATTGAGGAGCGAGACTCACCTGAGAGCCCTGAGCCTGAGATTCCTTATAGAAGCTCTAGTGCTGTTGTGGCTTCTACGCCATTGCCCTCTGCCTTCCCTCAAGCTGGGGAGAGTGAGGAGATAGAGGGGGGCAAAGGAGAGGGGGACATGGAGGTCAAGGCGAGTGGATCGAACAGCTCCAAGCCGGACCTGAAGAGGGAAGTAGAGGACAAAAGGACTGAGGAGGAAAAGATGGATGTGGAGGATGGAGAGAAATTTGTAAAACCAGCGGATGTCATAGATAAACCTCCCGCCTTGGCTGCTGTAACCTCCTCAACTGTTACGGCTGCTGTAACCTCCTCAACTGTTACGGCTGCTGCCCCCTCCAGGCCCCTTAAAGTACGGATCAAGACAATCAAGACCTCCACAGGGGGAATCACTAGAACAATCACTAGAGTGGCACCCAAAGGAGGAGCGTCTGCCACCGCTAAGGGTCCTGACTCCTCTAAAGGCCAGTCAGGAGAGCGTAAAGTGACCAGTAAGGCCAAGAAAGGCAATGTCCTATCCGCCAGCCGAGCAGCAAGCTCCCAGCAGCAGCAGCAGAAGGCAAAAGCTGCCATTCGGCCCCTGTCCACACTTCAGGATGCCAGCACCGCCATGCTCATGGCTGCCAGCAAGGCCCAGAACAAGATGGCAGACTTTTCCTCCGAGAAGACCAAAGTTTCTGCCACAGCAGTTAACATTACAAGAACCGCTGCTCTCCCCTCCATCTCCTCTCCTGCCGCCTCTTCTCCCAAAATCGGTGCTGCCACCGGTGGGATCAGTCTGCGCCCTGTTGTGCAGAAAACGGTTAATGGTGTCACTGCTACCACCCTCGCTCCCCAGATCTCCAAGCCAGCCTCAATCGTTAGTAGTACAGGTGCCGTCATCTCCCGGAGCCAGTCCAGTCTAGTGGAGGCTTTTAATAAGATCCTCAACAGCAAGAACCTGTTGCCTAGCTACCGTCCTGACCTCTCAACGCCCCTGCCACCCGAGTGGAGCCTCCCACTGCCCGCCAACGGCTACCGCTGCCTGGAGTGTGGGGACACCTTTGCCCTGGAGCGCAGCCTGGCGCGGCATTACGACCGCCGGTCGCTGCGCATCGAGGTCACCTGTAATCACTGTGCCAAACGGCTGGCTTTCTTCAACAAGTGCAGCCTGCTGCTCCACGCTCGTGAGCACAAGGAGCGCGGCTTGGTCATGCAGTGTTCCCACCTTGTCATGCGGCCCGTCACCATTGAGCAGATGATTGGCCAGCCGGACACCGCACCCATTGGTGAGTTTTCCCGCTTTTGAATATCCCCTGTTTGTTAATAAATAAATCTCATTGGCCTCCAGGAGGATGTCTAGGAGCTTTGATGCTTTCATTTCTTCAGGAATTTACTTGTGGATATAGTAGTCGTTCTGTCAGTGTATCCACCAAACTAACACCTACTTTGACGCGTCCTGTCTCAGGAACGCTGTCCCCCTCTCTCTACTCTCCCCCTGTTTCATCCCCTTCATCCAACCCAGTGGCAACGGCAGTAGCACCCGTGACCTCTGGTTTACTGAAAGAAGAACCAACGTCACAGCCCAGTCCGCCCCGACGGGCCCCCAGCAACCCCCATGTGTTACTACCCCTGCCCTGTAAGAAGGGCGAGGAGCTGCAGTACAACCACTTCAAGTGTCCTGAGTGCCGCACCCAGTTTGGGGGGAAAGCTGAGCTAGTGGCCCACTTCCAGGAGGTCAAAGCTGCTTCTAACACTGTGAGTTTTAATCTACACGTATGTTGGGCACGGGAATTAACGTGCGTGTGTCTTTGCGTCCATGCGGAGGCTTCAGAAACGCCCCTCTGCATATTGCCCGTGAAAAAAAGCTTGGCGTATTTTGTAGCAGATCAGCCTCTCTCTGTATGCATGCTATTGCTTACAGTTCCAGGTCTCTCCCTCCCCACAGTCCTGCATGCAGTGCTCCCCGGCCATGATGCTGCCCAATGCCTGCAGTGCGTCAGCCCACCAGCGTATCCACAAGCACCACTCCCCCTACGTCTGCCCAGAATGTGGGGGCGTTGCTCGTCCTGCTAGCTTTCAGACCCACCTGGAAGAGGCCTGTCTTCACTTCGCCCGCCGCATTGGCTACAGGTGAATACTCCTCTGGCTTTTGCCACTGAGCTTTTACTGAATAAATATCTATACATGTATGCCGATATGTACATGGACGTATTTTTCTCTGTGATTCACTAACCAAAGACTTGATTACCTGTTGTGCAGTACATTGTGCTTTCCAGTGTGATATTCATTCCAGAGACAAGGTACCACAGCTCAAATCAGTTGCTGGGTTACCAATTTCCCGTTTTTCTGCTTTTGTGCGTTTTAATCAGGTGTTCCAGCTGCCAGGTGGTATTTGGGGGACTAAGTTCTATTAAGGCGCACATCCAGACGGCCCACTGCGATGTCTTCCACAAGTGCCCCAGTTGCCCCATGGCGTTCAAATCTTCCCCCAGCGCTCAAGCCCACATCAGCACTCAGCACCCTACTCTGGGGACTACTACAGCTAAGTACGGTTCACAGTGTTTTTCCCCCCTCCTTCAGTCTCTCTTCATCCCTTTCCACTTTTCAACGATCACGTTGTCATTCTTTCATGTGTTTCTGCAGGATGATATACAAGTGTGTGATGTGCGACACAGTTTTTACCCAAAAACCACTTCTCTACATTCATTTTGACACTCACCTGGCCAAGCAGAAGGTGCATGTCTTTAAGTGCCCTGACTGCACCAAACTCTATGCACAGAAAGGTTCCATGATGGAACACATAAAGGTATGTGTCATTTTTTATTTCCATTATGATTGTTATAAATATGATCAAGAATGTAGTCCTGAATAATAGTAAAATTCCTGAAATTCAGAGGGATGAGGTCTGGGATCGTGTTTTGTTGTTGCTTCCCCTTGTAATGACATCAGCAATCTATCTAAACCACATGCCACAGTCTTTAGTCTGGTAAAAAGGGAGTTCTTTCACATTGCCCTTGCAGCGTCGCAACCGGTTAGCTGGACGATTGAAAACAGGATTTGGGTACACTATAACAGTTACCAATTCCAGTTGTCAAGTAGTTTTTGCCAGAAGGTTAGCATCAGAATTTAAATGGTAGTTTAAATGTAAATTCAGAATTTACACCTACATTTTTTTGAACGCATTTTGCGTAGCCTGTGCGCATTTTGTTATTAAACTACGCAGGTACCATAGTGATACTAAAAAACTATTTCTGTAGTTTGGCGGCTGTGATTATTGTGTCATATTAGTAATGACCATGTAACTAAATTACAAACTTTCTCAAATCTTAAGTAAAAAAAAAAAGTAGTTTTTTGTGTGGTTTTCACATTCTTCAAAATAGAATTAAGCATCAGCAAAGTCATTCATTCACAATTGTCAACTTTTTAAGTTTAACTCTCCAACTATTACATTTCCATTTCCCTTCCCCCATTGTCTTTTCTTCTCCAGACGGCTCACCGAGGTTTGTCCGTGAAACAGGAAGTCCCTGCGGCCGGCTCCACCCCTGTTCTCATCACTCCCTCCAACTCCTCCCTCCCAAAATCCAAGTCCTCCATTAAGACGGAAAGCTCTGACGGAGAGGACTGGCCCGGTGACCAGGACGAAGAGGAGGAGAGGGAGGGGGAGGAGCCTGAGAATATCCCCAGTGTTCCTAACGCAGGGCTGACAGGCAGCCATGGGGCGGCGCCGTCGGAGTGGACCTGCCGTCAGTGCCAGACCCACTACACGGAGAGAGACGGCTACATCTCGCACATGAGGAAGGAGCACGGAAAGGTCACTAACACAACACGGGCTTTCAGGACTGGCCCGTTTAACCCGACTTTAACTGGACCAGATTCTACTCAACTTCTATCCCACGATATTCACCGATGATGTATTTTTACAAACGAAACAAAAGAAATGTGTGTTTTTGTGAAATCTTCGAAATGAAAAATCTTTTAAAGCTGATTGACATCGAAGCTTGCTGAGTCCAAAGCTGCAGTTTCCTGTGCTGTTGAGCGAAAGTTCTGAACACTTGTCACTAACTGCTGGCAGCTGACTGCAATCAGCCAGAGATATTTCTTACAGATAAAACAGTGCTGCCTATTCTATTACATTTTAACATTAATGTATAGATTTTTTTTTTTTCCCTCTTACCAATTTTTTGGTAAGATTAGAAATGTTAGGGCTTATCATTAAGGTAGATAATGCAGTCATCTGACACGTGTGCTTTGTAGTGGCAATATATGTATTGAAGAAAACTGTAATGCAGTACTCAGAAGTCAGTTACGGTTTGTGCCTCTTACCATATCGACTTTTAAAAAAATGTTTTGACCGAAGTTCTCTTTTAAAATCCCATCCAGTCAATGAAGAAATTCCCATGCCGTATGTGTGAGCGCTCCTTTTGCTCCGCCCCCAGTCTCCGCCGCCATGTGCGGGTCAACCACGAGGGTATCAGGAGAGTCTTCCACTGCCAGTGAGCCACCCTTCTGTCGCCTTGAACGTCCCACACACATTCCTCATTTCTCTCTCTTATTCTTCTGATCCTGATGATACACCGGCCTTTGCGGTCGATTTGCAACGCCTGCTGAACACGTCATGGACAGCTCTACTGTTTCTGTGCAGGTACTGCACAGAGGGAAAACGGACTTTCAGCAGCCGGCTGATTCTTGAGAAACACATACGGGTCCAGCACGGGATCAGAACCTGGGACCAGGGGGACCAGCAGCACACTGGTGACCAGGTCCGAATGTAAATCTAATGCATGTCTTCATAATATTGTACTTGAGTTAGAAGTGTTTGTTAACCCATTACAGAATTTCGGTTGAGAACCTGTTGGAAGACAACGCGTCATCTATTCCAAATTTAACTCAAGTCCTGTTCCTGGGTGCTCCAGCAGAGCTCAGCCCCGTCCCGGAAGCGTTTCGCCCTGGGGCAGCCCCGTAGCGACGGAGCAGACAGCTCGTCAGAACCGGAGGGTGGACTGAGCACCCTGGGGGCTGGATCAGGGGAGGAGGACAGGCCTGTACCAGCGGGGAACGAAGGCGACGGCCCGGTGAAGAAGGCCAGAGTGCTGGAGCCAGTCCCGGAAGATAGCACGTTCCGCTGCGTGCCCTGCGGCTTCTCCACGGAGGACCGGCCCGAGTTCCTGCTGCATATTCCCCAGCATCGCACGGACGCCGGCTCCCAGCAGTGTTCCCAGTGTGGGGCCTGCTTCGCCTCCGCCAGCTCGCTCAGCCGTCACCGCTTCATCACCCACCGCGTGCGGGACACCGCCGACTCCCCGGCCCGGGTCGACCTCGACCCGCCCTCCGCTCCCTACTCCCCCGGCTCCCCCGCGGCCCCCCAGGTGGGCGAGTCTGCAGACGGCCGGTTAAGCTGCCGGGTGTGCGGGCGGCGCTTTGACAAGTCCTCCGACCTCAGCACTCACTTCCGGACTCACGGTATGGCCTTCATCGCTTCCCACAAGACTGACAAACCAGTGTAATCAGCGGGTGATACAAAGGAAAGAAGGAGAAGGAGGTTATCTGTAGGTGATGGTTCTCAACCCTGCTGATTTTTCACCTGCGTCAGAGGGCAAAGCTGTTAGCCCTCTGCTCCTGGATGCGTGCTTTCTACTGTCTGACTGCGTAAGTGGTGGAGCAGCAGGGTAGCGAAAAACACAGCCAAGTGTTAGCCATTGTGATAGTGTCAACGATACGGAAGTTCTGGCATGCGGACAGGCGGTCTAGCTAAATCCTTTTTTCTGAGAATTGTTTAGGGGTCCCTGTACTTATTTTCTTATTACCGTTCTCTCTCTCTCTCTCTCTCTCTCTGATCTGTACGATTTTGTCCTCGTTCCTTCCTCCTTGTTGTTTCCTTGTTCTGCATAATGTATGGAAAATACAGAAAAATAGAATCCTCCTAACCACCACTTGTTAATGCACGGTGTGCTTCGCAACACCTCGGCACGGTAGACTCATTAGGCCTCGCGTTCGCTTTCACTAACCCAATATGGGCCCGTCCAGCGTGGCGTAAATAGCGCATTACTGTTCACTTGAATGGGACTGACTGAATTTTACTAAAGGGTTAAAGGTTAAGAATAGGTCAGTCTAATTTTACGTAGTAGGAATTAAAATGATAATGCATTAGATGGTTGGCCACAATATGGCCTTGGTGTTGTAATGAGAAAACTAGGAGTAACGCCGACTTCTCTGCATTCGATTTGCGAAACTAATTTTATTTCTGATATCACACTACATCATAAATGATTATATGTAATATAATTGTATTTATGTGTGTGAACATTTTAGGTCAGGTACTGAGATATTTTTTTAAAAAGATAACATTTCACTTGGAGACATACATTAGGTGAAATAACGCTGTTCAGTCAACATGTTTGCATTCATTTTCATGTTGTGGGTTTCGTCACATGCTCTGTTGCTTGTGACAGCAGAAGAACTGAAATTATATGGATGTATAGGGATATGGAGATCACTGCATTTCGCTAGGATTGTTCTCCTTTTAATAGATGTTTTTTCAAAATTTTGTTTTGTAAAGGCCACTTAGTTAATATGTAGTCATTACAATGTCAACTAGGACATAATATTTTTGTTTTGTGCAAGTTACAGAATCTTGAAACTCAAAAAAAAGTTTGTATGTGTATGTGTGTGGTGGTGTTTGTGTGTATCTTGATATACATGCATATTAACAAACCTGTTGGTTATAACAATGTGAACAAGTAGTTTCTCTCAATATGAGCCATTTAGTTGCCACTCAGAAAGAAACAATACCCTGATTTCCAAGTGTCCATGGACTAAACTTCAATGATTGGATGTATTGCATTTGTCTAAATTTAATTTGCTTTTAGGTTTTATTGTGGGGAAAATTAAACGAGTCCCTGAATTATCTGTCAAATAAAAAAATATTATATTGGGTTAGTTGTCCCAAATTAAAATGTCGTACATTTTGTACAAAAAAATGTAAATAATGACGCAAAACATAAAAATGCATTAGAAACTTGGAAATTACTCCACAGTGATTCTTTTTAGATATTCGAAATTAACAGAATCGGTAAATGATGTATTTTTAGACTGATGGGAGTTTGTAATTGAATATTGTAATTAAAGGTATTAAAACAGGTTGGGAACCCCGGGGTGGGGTTGTTTAATAATTGTAAAAGACATTTTTTTAAACTATAATTATTTGCAATCTTCTTTCATCCTTAGTTATAGGATCACTGCTAGTCAACTACAGTTCGCTACTATCCAAATTAATGTGTGCCCCTGTGAACGGGTGTGGGTTTTTTTGTTTTGTTTTTTTTTTAACCTGAAGTTATCTTGTTTATATTGAAACAGTTGTTTGTTTTTCATCTGTTTGCTTAATTGCCATTCATCCATGATTGTCTGTTGCATAGGCTTAGATTTTGTTGTTTGTAACATGAATGCATTAATAAACACCTTGTTTGGTTAACTGTGTTACCTTATTTGATCTTTTTTGCACATACTGTCCATGGTCAAATAATTCCCCAATGTTTCAATTATAGTTTTTTGCAGAGTTTGCAACAGACCTTGGTCAGTTGGGACAACATTTTTCAATTCAAGTAAAAAAGATAGTTTCCTAGTGTAAACAGCATGTATTACATAGGCTATTAAAGGGAACTCGGATATGCAGACATGGTTTTAGAAATGTAGTAAACTGAAAACATTTTTTAAATCCTACCAATGTACGCAATTTCTTTAAAAAAACTAATACCCATCAGGGGCGGATCCAGATTATTTTCAAGTGGGGGGCACAGGGGGGAACAATAGTTCCCAAAGTTCACCCAAAAGTGACTATTTGAAGCGAACAATGATTGGCATCACTAACTGACATTGAATTATTTATCAGGAATATGACTATATCTTGAATACACTTGAAAATACAGAATTACAGTAATGTATACAAACAAACTAGTTCTTCTGCCTCAAACACTGAACTGGACCACGGTAGGCTATACTTCACTGTTAGTTACAAGTTCCACACATAAATTCAGCTAATAACTTAGTACAATGATCCCATGATTTTCACCGCAAACTATTATGGATTTCACTTTAACTGGAACAAGGTGAGTGTCATTTACTATTAATGGGGGAGACCACATTTTAGAAAACAACCCCTACAACAGCTCCGAGGAGTGATTCCTACCTGTCAAGGTGCAAAAGATATAAAATCAGTGTTATTCTCTAATAATATTAACTACAAAGTAAATTATTTATAAGTTAGGTTTATAAAATACAACACCAGAGAATGTTTCTCTTTTTTCCCCCTTCAAATATGATTACTGTGTATGTTCCGTCATGGTTGCCACTAAGTTTGAAGTGGGCTGGACTTTCTTTAATAGGTTTGGATCTGTGAAGTGATCTGAAAAAGAATAGCATTATATCACGTTAGAGATCATTTTCTATGTTAAACGTTATTATAGCAAATAAAATGTAAGGTTTATTTAATTTTATGTTATAATTACTTACCTGCAGCAAACTCTCGGATATCTACAGGTCTTTTCAAAAACACATCTCTGCCAACGATAGAGAAAATGTTTATTGTTAGAACTTATTTTGTCAAATTAAAATTAAATTAAAATATATACTTTTGTATATAATCCTTTACGAAAGTTGACCTTTTAGATTTTAGAAAGAAATTTCAACATTTAAACTATATAGAACCACTGCTAGAAATCTCCATTGTGAGTAGTCAAAAATCCTAATAAAATGAAACACGAAAGATTTACAACCAGCTGGATGCACACCTTAGAAATTCACTCAACAACATCTCCACTTCGGGGTGTGCTCTCAGGTACTTTTCGTTGGCGATTCTCGTTTTTATCTGGAGAAAAATAAGAAAACAATAAAAATCCCGACTGTCTACTGTCAATCACTTCAACACCGATTTACAATCACCAAAGCGTTCTAATAAATTTTAGAACAGATTTGCCATGCTTTGTAAGCTAAACGTGAAGCACCCAAGAGTCTCTGTCTTGAATGATTTGCTACTGTCAGCGACTGACACAAACTTGTAACCTTGAATTGTCGGAGTTTCTCCTGTTGTTCCGGGCTCAAGGCGCCGATGTCTAATTTCTCAAAACCACTCTTTTCAGCCATTTCTTTTTGTCTGTATCTACACACACCTGTTTTCGTACTGCCTAGAAACCGTTGCTTCGGTAACACATACTTCCGGTTTAAATAACTTTTCAGTTGTAGCGCCACCTGCTGCCATATTTTGACAAAATATTTGTGCCAAATACAGCACACCAAATTGAGGGACTCAGATGAACGTTTACAATGTTACAATGTGTTGGGAGGTCAGGCTGCAAATTCAGACTAAATCGTTTTCAATTTTTTATTGTGCAAATCTGAAAAATGTGATTGACGTTTGCTTTGTGTTACGATAGTCCATCTATCATTAGCTATAGCTTCCCTCAGTATAATTTAAAGTTGCGACCATCAGTAACAATAGTTTCTTAGGCGTTAAATCAGTAGCGAACAGTGCTTTCACTTTCAAAACACGAAATAGGAACCATCACTACTGGGAATGCCTCGCCCGTCGTGAGGACAAGCAAGTGGCTCCGACATGCGGGGAAACACAACGTATATGCTACAATGGCATGCACGCACCCTGTCACTGGTTAAACGTCAGTAGAGGGTGGTGGTGGTCCAGATGCAGGATGTATCCAGGAACCCTTGATGTAAAGCACCCACAACATTTAGTCAAGAGAATCTTATGGAATTGTGGAGAGTCACCCGGTTTACCTTCTAGAGGAATATCCAGTAATCTTGCTTCGAGGGGGCTGAGGTGACACGCCAATTCATTCTGTTTAGACTGGAACCTGCAACTGGGACCCATAGGAAATGTAGAGCTATTTGGACTGGAGCAAGTTCTTAGTCCTCTCCACATAATATATAAGCACTCTTACTGGGCAGAACTGAGAAGACGCGCTCTTTGTCATGTCAGAGAGGAGGTGGATGGAAGGTTTCCAACTTAACTGACTAATTCACATGGAAGAAGAATGTAAGTGTTTTAAGTAGGAATGCAGTTTTAGCTGGCAAGGTAACCTTGGACTGATTACGCAAGGAAGTAAGTTCTGGACACTGAAAGGACTGTAGATAACTAACATGCTGGAAGTGAAAGGCTAAAGGGGGCGGGGACAGGACTCCAGAAAAGGAAAATGTAGCTGCTGACAAACAAGGGGAGGTTAGGGGGAAATTATTTCTGGGAAGTTACAACAGTTGTACAAACAAAACCTTTTATGAAGCAACTAAAACTCATTGGTTTTCAATACGCTCTACCCTACCCTTCCCCAGTGCCTAGGGGTTAAAACGATGACTAATGGGCCAGCCTGATTCATTCCTATGCAACCATCCCCCATGCATCTCATACTCATACTTGCTACCATGGAGACAATTTCCTGTTAGCCATAACAACTGGAGGGGATTTCCTTAAATGCTGTTATTGGAGGGGCATAGAGTTAAAGTGGTAGAATTAAATTAACACAAATGAAAACAATTTAACATGGCCATTAGCACTAAACTGCATATTAGTTAAATAGCATAAACAGCTACACACTGCTCTGAGTGATATATAGACTATATGTTGTAGATATTCAGAAATGTAAGCTTTCCAAATGGTTACTTTTAAGGTTTAAAATACAAAAAAACTAAATGTATTTAAATTAAAAGAAATACCGATACCTTAAAAGTTGAATATGCAGTTCTCATTAACAGCAGACTCTTGAGCCTCATAAAATGCAACAAAATAAATGTTCAGGAAAACAGGCCTCAACTCAATAAAAATAACCTCTGCACAGAGAAAATGGCCGCTGATCAACCCTACAGGAAACGAGACGACACCACGCACATCATTCCTAACACAGAAAACACAGGGACAGTTAGATGTAATGTTATGTATTTTATTCAGGGCTGTCAAACAATTAAAACAATTAATCGCGATTAATCTTTTTTGGCAGTATGACCAGCTTAGTTCTTTCAGTCGTTACGCCGCTGCACACCTATCTCAAACAATATTTTGATATATTATAAGGTCACTTAGTTTTCCACATTTACCCCCATCACACAGAATACAAAATACGATTTATATTACCCAACTCTTCTATTGATTAAGATCTATTGTTGGGGAAGAGGTAATTTTTCAGTTTCTCCTTGAAGGCAGCAGCAGCTTCGGACATGAATTCAGGACGATTGAATTCCCAGAGAGTACATTAACAGTGCAATTACAAAAAGAATCAAGTTGGTGATAATGCATAACAAAGTATCAGTTATTTCATATTTTTTCTGAACTGTATCAAATATCACAATGACAAGAAAGCAATCGTTGTTCATAAAGACATGTCATGACTCCATGTCATGTGCATAGGTTATGGTCTAGCTGCATTGCCTTTACAATAATAATAATTTGGCTAGTATGCAGTACATTCAAGGCCAGCATGCGCTGCTGACGCTCTGTGCTGTCCAGATGACAGGCAGTCCCTTCGGCCAATCAGAGATGACGCCAAAGTAGTTTGCCGACTGAACAATCAATGAATCAAATTTAGGATTGATACAATGGGGATTTGTAGGCAGTGGGGCAAAAACCATGAAAAGCAAACCCGCACATGACAGGAGCAGTCAGCATTTATGCACCTTCAATCAATCAATCAATCAATTTTATTTTTATACAGCGCTTTTCACATGTTGCCATGTCACAAAGACGCTTTAC
>JAOVYW010035819.1:0-10033 GCA_025775045.1 Hiodon tergisus | reverse complement strand
AGAAGGAAGACACTGGAACCTGGCCGTATGGGCAGCGACAAAGGCAGTGCCGTCTTCATTGCCCTGATGTCATTCCAGGCGAGGGGCTGGTATTTTCCAAGGCAAAAAATGTATATATGTTCTGTTCGTCACCATTGTCCATCTGATTTAAGTTCCCCAATTGGTGCTGTCTGTACACCAAGGAGCAGGCTCTCACCATAGTTGAGGGTAGCAGGTGGACTGGATTAAAAGCTTTGCTGGAAACATGCGTTATCATGCTGAAAAAACGAAGGCCCTCCATGTTTTGTAGTAGTCCATGTGACAGACAGTTTTCCCTTACAGAAGGATCTGAAGATAACCATGAGTGGGTGAACATGTGGACCAGAAACCAGGCTCTGACCGGTTGGCAAGCACTACTGTGTTCAACGAGAGATCCTTTTCAATGGACAAACGTAATTCCCCGCCTGCTGTTGTTCTTGTCTCCGTAGATCACTTACTATCCAGAGGACCGCTTTCACTGTGTAAGGGTGTTGTAAAATGTGTTTCACCATCTGTGTTCTTTTAAACCGGGAAATGTTCTGTTCTTGCAAAACCCTCCGTTGGATATAATGTTGTGCTGTACAAGAAGGAACGTTTAGCGGCGGAACCCTGTAGGCACTTTGTTGATAATTTACGGTGTTCACGGAAAGCTGCAGTGCTTTGTGAAACATCAGCTGCCATCTCAGTACATAAATCTCATGCCCATGAACAACGCTTACATTTTTTTATGGCTTAAAAAATTAACAAAAACAATATTTCACTAGCATGTACTTAGTTTAATTTGGCTTGCTGAACCATTACCAGTTGAGCCAGCAAACTGACCATCGTTCAATTTGTCGTTGTTGTTGTTTTGTTTTTTCTTTTGCAGCAGATTGTTTGTTGCTGGTAATGGTAATAATGCTCAGTAGTAAGTTGGCATGTCTCAATTGAAAGTATACCACTATCTCATATTGCGTATTACACAGAGTTTGCTCTATATATTACCTGCATATATTTAGTTTTACCTGGAAAGCTCACGTATATTCATATTATATATTATATATAATATTATATTATAAGTCACATATATTTCCAACTCACTGATTGACAGGAATGTGGATATATTTGGATAAGAGGCTCCTAAGAGCTGATAGAGGCAATACTTTGAAACTGTACTGTACATCTCACTTTGTCTCTATCCTGCTTTTTCAGGTTTACACTCACCACCTGTGTCTCTTTATTCCTCCATAATATATTGTTGGCATGGCAGCATCCAAAGTCATGTGGTCAAAGGGCCAGTAAACCACCAACTCTAGACTCCTACTATACGCGTTACATTAGTGGAGGGGAACAGCATAAGCTAAAATACATTGCAATAATCATGTACATTTCAGTTTGACCTCCTCAAGCCTAACACGCACCACAGGTAAACAACAACGGGACAGGCAGAATCATTTTTGGATCATTTAACCTATAGAAAATTTCCCGTTGTTTTTACTAAATGAATGATGTTTGTGTAAAAAAAAAAAAAAAACTGCAAACATGCTTCTCTGCAAATGTAGCTCATAAAAACCTTTGCATGCCACCTGATTCACCAAGATCGAAACTATATATGTGCCTAGCACACATTGTGCTATGCAATGTGCCCACCATGGGTCATCCACTAAAAGGTCACCGGTGGAAGATTGTCACACTGAGGAAGACTCAAGTGCATTAGCCCTGGTGTCCAAGGAATGTCGGACGGAAATGAGGAAATGTTGCGGTAATATTCCAACAGCCACATAACGTCTCTGCAACATGTCAGATTCACATTTTCAGGTCGACATTCACAAGAAAATGCCGGAATACAAAGGGGCTTTCATTAGCTGTCTGAGAACGGAAAGGAAAACTACCATTTGTACTGGAATATATCAGGCCATCACTTCACTGACGTCAACAGAGCATCATTTAATCTATTTGCCACAAGACATTACCAGTCATAGAGAGGGTAATGGAATGAAGTATTTTGATTATGAAACAAATGGGGACCCTAGTTCAGAATGTAGCTGAATTAAACTGCTTTTCCCTTAAATAATACCCTAACAATCACTAAATCACTATTTGAACAGCATGGTGCTCACGGTATATAATGGCTCGGGCGGGGCTGGCGGGGGCCGGTGGTGTTTGCATTGTGAGGCGTGGAGTGCGAACACCTGTGACATTACCGCGCGCTTCACCCTGCTCAACAGCACAGCTCCCATGGCAGATAACAACTTTGTTTGCCTTTGTTTTACCTCTGGTCCCGAAGTTAATCCCACATCTATGAGGCTGCCATAAACAGGATTCATCTCCGAATTATTCAGCATTGTACATACTATTCTGTAATTCTAGAATATATATATATATATATATATATATGCGGACCTGTAAACCTTGTTAGAGCACAGGCAGCAGTGTGGCCTAAGGCTGGCTGGGAGGCAGAGGATTCCACGGTGTGACGGACTGTAGTATGAATCCGGCCCGCAGGGTTTGTATGCATAAGGAATGGCCCAACCCCCAGCATAACCGCAGGCACTTTGGTTTGCTGTAAGCCATGAAACAATGCCGCCCGTTCACCTCAAGTGAACGAGCTCATGACATCTAGCGTGGGGCTAACCAAGGAAATCCGAAGAGCGACTGAGCTTGAGTTTTTAAGTGACAGATAAATCATGGGTAAATGACGATGATGCAATTCGCCCATGGTTAAACCTTTGGAAAAGAGTGGAGATAGGCGGAGAGGTAACTCGTCAATGGGTCCGATTACCGTTTCTAACTGGAACAGAAATGGATGACGAAATAGACCAGTTGTGGCAGTCAAATCAACTATAAATGCAGGAGCCTGGTTCATCCCTCCAGTTTCCACAGTAACTGTGACCAAAATAGCAGTTTAGAGTGGGGGGACGTAACATTCCCCCTCATCTCATAACAATGACAATTATAGATGTGGAAAATGTTTCTGTTGTCCAATAATTACATAGATATCTATCAGAAATCTAATTATAAAATTGCTTCACATCGTGCACCAAGGAACTCAGGGAAATTAAGAACAACCCAGGATGTACTCTGTCATGTTTCTGTCCACCATTCCACAGCTATGTATGTAACAGAAAGGGTTCTGTAAAATCATTAGGCAATTGGCTGACAGTGGACTACGTATGTTGTCCGTTGCAATAATAGGAGGTCTACAGAAACTTCCAAAACTCACCTTTCGTGTATAGTGTATTTTTAACAAAGAGGTGCCAGTCACAATATCAGAAATGTAACTTCAGAAAGAAAACAAAACAAAAGCAGGTTGCCAAGGGTAATATGTCACCTACCCAGTGTATTATGATTAATTTAACACCATGGTAACCATGGCATGGGTTGTAATAGGTGAACATTTTGCAGCAGATTGACAGGAGAGTTGAGGACATTCAAGACAGTATAAATGCCTTGAGTCAGTATAAATGCCTTTGACTTTAACCCCAAAAGTGCCTTCAAAGTGCTAGCATGTTTCATAGACATTGCAGTTTTTTCACGTCTTGCCAAAGCTTACGGGAACAGAAAAAAGAAGTAGAGGCAAAAGACCTTAAAAAAATATTAAATTATTGTGGAGAGGGGTGCAAATAGGTTGGGAAAAAACAAGCGTTTCTGTCTTTCTTTATTATACAGTATGTGCTCTTAAATTTTAAGTTTTTGTGATACACACCAGAGCAATTAAAGTAGCACAACTCTTAGCCGCCCAAGGCAAACAGCTGTCTCCATTGTGGGTTAGCTCTCATGAAATTGCGTACACTGCTTGTCCTCGCTTGGCAAGCAGGTCTGCCTCTACGCCATTGACCATGCTTTACTCATTGGGCCTGTTTCCCGGGGACTGTCTTTGCATCACGAGTCTCAGTTATTCTGCCTCAATGTGGTACAACTCCAGTTTTTTTTGTATTCAGATAGTTTTTGTTAACCCCCTCCAGCATCCCAATTTGAAAAGCATGTGCTTCAAGATTATATTTAGTGAAAGTACTGCAGGTTTTATGGACTACAGGGCTATATATTTATTGGTTGATAATGTCTGGTTCTGAGAGATTTGGCTTTCTCTTTTTTTTTCCAATCACTGTTTAGACTTTAACGCAACCACACAGCCTGCGTTGGTAAGCTGCTGCAAAAGCATTAATCATAAAATGATTCCTGGTGGGACAAAAAAATAACAATAAAGGACTCCAGGATAGGGCCAAGCAGCCTATTACAAAGTTTACGGCATTTTCTACCTATCCCACGTCTAATACATACACCTCATGCTCAGGGAAGTTAAAGCAAATTGAAATAATTGATATCGATGGTGATATCTATGGCTTTTGAATTTTACTTGAAACCAAAATAAAAAACTCACATTACGTGGAAAGCTCATTAAAGTTACCAGATGAATGGGTGTAGGAAAAAAAAAGTTAAAAATAGTTTGATATTCAATAGAAAAATATGCTCCAGGTTTAGCATCTTAAAAAATGTTCCTGAAGGCCCAAGACATAATCTTTTTAAAGTATCTATCTATAAAAACTAGGCACAAGTTATTCTTTAATAATTATCTAAACAATTCTATTATACATTATGATCAATATTTTTGACTGCAGCAACCAGGTTTATATGTGATGTAAAAGCACTTTATAAATCTTTGTTTACATTCATTGTTGTCTGCTATAAATACTGGCATATTGCTTAGCTTTCAGAAGCAGATAGTTTTACATTGTTAGCTCAGCCATAAATCCCATTATGTGACCCTGTGATTTTTCACATATCGATTAAGTTGTTCAATAAATCGATATAACATCTTTCTCCCACAAGTTATTAATGCTCTGCACTTTTCTTACATTGATTCTCACTTATCAGGCATCGAGGGAGAGCTCCCTGCCTTTTGCTTCACTAATGCACCTTATCCTTTATAACATAATGGAATGTGTAAAATCATTTCTAAGTTAATGGTTGAATTTTTGGCTCTGTATTTTGGTTTGAGTTTTTTTTTTAGTATTTTTTTTTTTTTTTTTTTTACAATCAAATTTACCACGTGAATATATTTTTATATAAAAATTCACTGAATTGTATTAAAATACGCTTATGGATATGGCATTATTAGTATTTAAATAAATCTAAATGTGTTAAATATTTGAATTATGTTCCAAGCATTTTAAAATGAATTCCTATGTTGGCTGTACGAAATGTGTATTATAGTTAACAAATCCTGTGTATGCTGGTTGATCATAAATGCAGTTAGTTTTAAATGCAGTTAGTTCATTTCACCTGTTTTATATCCCTATTAATATAAAGAATATCACATTACGTACCACACTCAAATGCCCAAAGGCTTCACTCAGACTGTATTGAGAAGTCACATCGTACTGTCTATGCAAGTTACCCTTGATAAGGCGTTGAAGATAATAGAATTATGTAACCGAAATGTAATCTTGTTTTGTCATCTCGATTAGTGAGGAGAGTTACGTAGTTTTGTAGATTATCCCAGCAGTGTTGTTTTATTCGCCGTTACTCCCCGGAAATCCTCTTTGCTCGGTGAAATGTTTCTAAAATCAGCAGGTGGCGCTCAAAAAAAAAAGATTTATAAACTCCCCCAAAACTTAACAGACTCATCGAAAAAAATGTTCCGTTAGACCAGCCCTTCCCAATCCTGGTCGTCGGGACCCCCTGACCTTCATGTTTTCGATGTTTCTCTGCTCCAACACAACTGATTAAAATGAATGGGTTGTTATCAGGCTGAGCTGGTTGATTCTGCTGAGCTTCATAACAACACGTTTCATTGAATCAGGTGTGTTGGAGCAGGGAAACATCTAAAACATACAGGACCAGGATTGGGAAAGGCTGCGTTAGACGGTCACCACCGTAAACAATTAATCAATATGGCCGCACGCATGCCAACTGTGAGCTTTGGAGCAGTCGGAGAAAACTTTGTTGGGCGCTGAATCTGCAAATCATTTTAGGTATAAATCTCCTTAACTATTACTATTATATTATAGTTTAATAGCAATGCAACAATTATTACGACTTTTAATAAGAAGTGTTTAGGACAAAATAGGGATTTTAATAATGTAAAAGATATAAGCTCCAACAAACGAGTTCAATATCCTGGTTTTGCCAGTTCAGCACTCGCCCATCTTTCTCACCAAACTGCCGTCTTAATTCACCCACCGGTGGATATACTTCCGCTTATCTACCAACAAACAAGCCAGCTCAATACTACCCTCAAGGGGATGGGATGTCTCTTAGCCAGGTCGCAACATGCTACTAACAACATAATTAGATTTGCATTCAAACTAGGTGTGATTATGATATTTACTTAAGTCTTGTTGTATCGAAAATCGATTTATAGGTTTTATATGTCATGCACAAAAGTACCAACGTTTTAAGGATGCAATATAAGATAGAGAGCTACTGTGTCCAATTGAAAAGTGCTGAAAAAGGTCAAAAGATACGCGCTACTATGGCTATAACATATTAATAACTAAGGCACTCGATATACAATTAATATAAGAGAACAAAAACTAATTCTAGAGTTGATCATACAGTTAGTAGAGGGGAGTTCAAGGTTGTGATATAGGTGTACTTGGAAGGGGTGAGTTTTTAATTTCCTCTTGAAGGCAGTGGGTATGAGGGGTATCCAACATTTGGGTATGAGTGATGAGCGAAGAGTTGAGCGGGTGATGTTCGACCACACCGAGAGTGGGGCCACTAGGCGACCCGCGGTGGGAGATTTCAAGGGTCTGGTGGGGATGTAAGGCGAGATGAGGCTGTAGAGTTAGCCGAGGGCTGATCCAGTGGTAGCTTTGTGGCGAATCCAAGCTACAACCGGGAGCCAGCGGGGTTTGATGAGGAGATGAAAAGCATGGGTGTTGATTGAAGGCCACGTGGACAGCAGCGTTCTGAATCAGTTGGAGAGGTCTAGTTGAGGAGACTGGCATTCCAGCCAAGGGAGAGCAGTCGTTGCAGTAGTCAATGCGGGAGATCACCAGGGTCGGAACCAACATCTGTGTAGCTTGCTCTGTAAGGAATGGGTATGGATCCACCTCGTGTTACTGAGGACGAATCACGTAACAGAAGTACAATGTATAAAAAATTAACATCAAACCAAAATAAGAAGAAAACACGGTCAATTGCACTTAGATATGAAGCTTGCTAAACTGATTTGATATTATTTATAACAGTTATGATCATTTTGACAAAAAATCTTAGTACCTTTAAAATTCAATTCCGGAACTTCTAGTATATAATTTGGTGTAACTCGCAGCACGCTATGTTCTAATACAATAATATATATTATATTTACCGCAAACTTTTTGCTGCTATTCACCTAGTTCGGATTCTTACGAAGTCTATACAATAGAGCAACGACTTAAATAAGGCTATTAATTAGGTAATTAAGTATTTCAATAACAACAACAACAAAAAGGACTCTGGAGTAATATAAACATAAACTGACAATTTATTTCTCCTGCATTTAAAAAGAAATTTCAGAACTTAAATCTTGATTCTTGTTTTAGTCCGGTTAATTAAAAAAAGACAAAGTTCCAGGAAGAGTGGGTTGGGGTAATAATTTCCTAATTATATAATAAAATACAATAGAATTTACTTTTATACAAGTTATAATTTAAACTCAAAACATTACATTTTTTTTTTGTTTTCTATGGTTAAACAACGGACCGTTCCAAGTCAAGTGACAAAGATGATGACCTGAAAAAAATCACTTTTTTTTAACTCTTGTGGTTCTGAATTTTCGGCATGGTTCAAAAAGAAGATTTCTCACACGAGTACACGATTAACTTCTAAATAAATACGCTATCTACTCTAATTTGTTAGCATAATAGCAAAGGGAGATCTAAAGTGTTTTCCCTATTCTTAGGTGACAATTTAATATGTGTTCTAATGCCAGCTCTTACAAGGATATTTTGATAAGTGACGTTGCGTGTGACCTCCATTATTTTGGATTTAACTGCAGGCATGTTTGTAGGCCAATAGTGCTGCCGGGCTAGTTGATTTGGTTGAGTTGGTTTATACCTCGATACGTAGGTAGCCAAAATGCGTTATCATACGTATGTTTCGAATATGTGTTTTAAAAAGCTGGGGTAACTAACGTAAGCCTATTGAGTTCATCAAGGGCATAGTCTCCTATGGTAATTCCCTAACCGAATAAAAATATATAACATTTTACGTCTAAAAAACGTAAAATATTTCGCTGTATCAAGATACTCCGTACAAGGAAAGGTGCAATGACACTCAACGAAAACTTAATAACGAAACTATAATTTTCGCCTAGTTACTGAACATTCGCATGAATGGGTGTTAAAATATTTACATTTATATATATAAAAATGTTGACCATAAATTTTTTCTTGAAAAAATAATACTTGCGTGCCCATCGCATAAGTAACCCGGCTGGTTGATTCAGGCCCCCTGAAACGTTTGCTTCAGTTCAACCCGTGCCTGTTATCAGGCGATGGAACTTTCAGGTTATGCTCTAGCAAGGCGGAATGGTTGTTTATTGACCGTTGCGAAACTTGAAATAGCAAAATCGAAAGTTAATTTATTTTGTATATCGCCTGTTTTCATATATCATCGAGATCGTCTAATTAGACATGGAAGACGATTTGGTTTGTGAGTACGATTCGACCTGGGACACAGAAAGCGATGGAGACGATTTGGTTGAAAATATATCGCGGCGTTCCAGCCAGGACAGAACTCAAAAATCTTGGGGCTTTGTATGTCTTTTCTGTCATTAATTTTAAATATTATGTATATCATGATTGCTACGTTTATGCGATATTATTCGCTGTCCGTAGATAGTAGGCTCAAAATGGATACATAAGGTTGATCATTGCAGTGCAATTTAATGAAGCCTTCATTATTGTTCGTCTGCTGTCTCGATTGATATTAGCGGTAGTCAGCTAGCTAGCCACACGTTTTGGGGTGTTTAGTAACCTTGTAACAATATCCACAGTACTACAATAATTCGGTTCTTTGGCAAATTTGTTTTGGTTTACATACGCAATGCACATTTCGCTGTCGTTCTATGATTTAAAATGTATTGAGCTCCCTCTTGAATAATTGGTGAAGAGTGGCTGTATGCGTTCCACCGGAAGTATTACTTGTGTAGTATAATAATCGATCAGTGCAGTACATTTTTTCATTTATCATGTACAAGTAGAACCACATTTTAGTCAAAATTTCAAATGTTGTATAGTTTGCTATTGCTTCGTTTTGTAGCCAGGCACTCTCTGTTCATTGCTGATGAATCGGATCATGCAGTTATATTCTGCACCCTGTTGGGGGTAGTGACAAATCCCTCATCAGAAAACATTCGTGGATATATTTTCGGTTTCCACGTCTGTGTTGGCGATAGCAGTAGCTACATATATCTTATAAGTGATCTATGTATTAAAACTAATTTGTTTTAATTAAATTAATTTATTTTGTGCAGTTTATTGACTGTACAGAAACGAAAGGCCGCGTTTGGTTAGAAGCCACCTCAAAGACGAGGAAATCTACGGTCCGGCATATTTAGAACTGCCCTTTGTCAGTGTCAAATTGTGCCTTGTAAACTGGGCGTAATACTGACAAGAAAGGTTTCCACAGACACGCCATGTGATAATAAAACTACTTGGTTACAAAATGTGATAGTGAACTTAATGCACCAAGTTTAAGGAAACGTTAAGCGTTATCTATAAAATGTAAAAAATAAAATGCAAATGATTAAGTTCCCTGTATTTTTAAGTGTATAAAATCACCTGAACATAAACTGTTTACCATTAGAGACTGGAGGGAAAGGTGGAAAAAAGGTCTGCATTTGCCAAACGGGAATGCTTGGAATGTGTAACTTTTTTTGTTGGTAATCTCCAGACTTCATTCAGCTGGGTAAATGCTGAAACTAAAATACTGTAGGTGATGGTACTGTGGCTTATGAGGTGAGAGCATGTTTTTTTTGTGTGTGTGTGTGTGTGTGTGTGTGTGTGTGTGTGTGTGTGTGTGTGTGTGTGTGTGTGTGTGTGTG
>JAOVYW010035808.1:17011-27901 GCA_025775045.1 Hiodon tergisus | reverse complement strand
TCTCTCTCTCTCTCTCTCTCTCTCTCTCTCTCTCTCTCTCTCTCTTTCTCTCTCTCTCTCTTTCTCTCTCTCTCTCTCTCTCTCTCTCTCTCTCTCCCCCCTCTCCCCTCTCTCATGCCTCCCAGATCTGCAAGGCTCAGCTGATTTGGTTCCTAGGTCTGTCCATTTGTTCAGCCTCCCTCCATTTTTCCCAAAGGAGCAAGTGCAAAGCAGAAGGCCCATGCAGGCCATCTTTAGTCCCCCCAGATTGTTGATGTGTTGATGCTTCTCCAGCATCAGTAAGAGGCTAGCTTGGAGAATCAGATCAGGAATCTCAGGGGACAGGGGGATGGGGGATGTAAAAAATAAAGAACAGCAATCATGTAGATTTTCTGTTTATTGGCAGCCTGCTGTCTCCTCATTTTGTGGAAAGCCATGCAAGTCTCTCACGTGGTAATAATTGCATCCATATTTCTCTTGAAGATAACCTGAGCAGAGAGCCGATCTGAGATAGCCAGGCAAAGTCAATGTCTATTAAAGAAAAGTTTGGTTGTACAATCTCATGCAGATTTATGAAAAATGTAGGCTTAATCATATTTCCTGTTTGTTCTAAGCATGGCTCAAAAGCATGGCTCAAAAGCATGGCTCAAATGCAAATGTTACTTGTTAATTTTTTGTTTTCCTGTAAGGATTACACATGTAAGATCCATATTTAGGCTTTGTTGTCGTCTTCAGGTAGAAATTGAGATGGATTGGGATATTTTTCCCATACATGATCTTAATGGAATGCTATTTAACATAAAAAGGCAACAAAACTTGCTGCAATTTAGGCTAAAAACTATTTGCTGTAATGTATTTAGCAAAGAAACTAGATCCCTAACCCCAAGCCAGATTAAGAAGCAGACCTGTGGGGCTATGTCCAGGCCTCGGAATCATGGGGAATTGTTACTCCTAACAACAATTTAATTATATATATATATATATATATATATATCCTTGGATTTTACTTGAAAATAGCATGGACTGATACTTATCTATGCTCTTTGGCTATAGTCAATTTTATTAAAGGCAGTTTGTAATTACCTACATGGCAGTACTATTGAAGTAAAACCAGGATTTTTGTTATAATGTTCAAATATGATATGATAGTTCTTTTGTATGAATAATAGCATTTTTATTGGTTAGATTCAAATAGAGAGGGGTTTAATTGAAGGAATCATGGTCACATGTTTTATGGATAGTTATTTAAAAGCTAATGTAATAAAAGGAGACTAGAGCAGCTGCAAGCTTGTACACGAAAAGGGTATTGAGTTTGAGCGCAAGATGCAACAACACTTCTGCTAGCATATTGTATATTTCATTAATTACTGTTGCATGTTGCTTTTTAGTATAAATACATACCAATTTTGTGCAAGGATTTTGAAGTAAAGCAACTTCTCTATTAAGTTTCCTAGGCACACTTTATGCAATGTGGTGGATGTCAGTGACAAGCATTGTCCAAAAAATGCTGCGGTAAAACATCTTTTAACTGCCTGGGTTCTAGTGACTGGTTGTTTCATCTGGCCATAGCAAGTGGACAGTGGTTGGTTATACTGAGGAAAAATATAGACTTGTAATTTCTTGTAATTACATATCTAGCCACATACTTCCAAGGATAGAAGGAATGGGAATTATGAATGTTTAAACTCTAACAAAACGTTAAACATTTAGTAATATTATCATTGTTTCCCCTTTTTTAATTAATATACATGTTTCATTCATATGTATTTACTCACGTGTTGTGTTTTCATCAATTGTATATTATTAATATGTTTGATATGTATAAAGATATGACCAGAAAGATATGACCAGAGTACGCATTGTCACCCATTTCACACCATGAAGATCATATACACTGATGAGCCAAAACATTATGACCACTTGCCTAATATACTGTTGGTCCTCCGTGTGCCACCAAAACAGCACTAACCCGACCAAGGCATGGACTCTACAAGACCCCTGAAGGTATCCTGTGGTAACTGGCACCAAGACATTAGCAACAGATCCATCAAGTCCTGTTAGTTGGACAAGTCCGTGGATCGGAGTGGTTGGTCCAGCAAATCCCACAGACGCTCAATCGGATTGATATCTGGGGAATTTGGAGGCCAGGGCAACACCATCATGCTCCTCAAACCATTGCTGAACAATGTGTGCAGTATGGCAGGGTGCATTATCCTGCTGAAAGAGTCCACTGCCAACAGGGAATACCATTGCCATGAAGGGATTTACCTGGTCAGCAATGATGTCTAGGTAGGTGGCATGTCTACATGAATGGCCGGACCCAGGGTTTCCCAGCAGAACATTGCCCAGAGCATCACACTCTCTCCACCTGCTTGTCTTCTTCCCACAGCGCATAATAATGACAGTTCCAACGCTCGCATGCCCATAGTAGGAGCTTTCGACGGAGGACAGGGGTCATCATGGGCACTCAGCCACGCAGCCCCACACGCAGCAGGGTGCGATGCACTATGTTGTGATACATTCCTCCCGTAACCATCATTAAAATTTTCTGTGCCAAAGTAGACCTTTTGTCGGTTTGGACCATATGGGGGATAGCCTTCATTGCCCTCGCGCATCGATGAGCCTTGGGCGCCCAACACCCTGTTGCCGGTTTGTGGTTTGTCCGTCTTCGGACCACTGTTGGTAGGTACACACTACTACTGACCAGGAGCACTCCACAAGCCTTGCCCTTCCAGAGATGCTCTGACCCAGTCATCTGGCCATAACAATTTGTCCCTTGTAAAAGTCGCTCGGGTCTTTACTCCTGCCCATTTCTCCTGCATCTAACACGTTGAATACGAGAACTGATTGTTTGCTTACCATCTAATCTACCCAGACCTTGACATGTGCCCTTGTTAGGAGATCAACGTTATTCGCTTCACCTGTGAGTGGTCATAATGTTTTGGCTCATCAGTTTATTTTAGTGGACAAGATCATGTATTTTCTGAGCCGAATAACATAGCCACACTTTATTGCAAGACTTGTTTAATGCAATATATATACAAAAATAATAAATGGAAAATATAAATGCACTCTGCACTGGCTCAAGCTAACAACAAAACTGCAAGTTCACTGGCACTGTCAGGCATTACACAACAAATAATTTACTAGTTTGTTCATCAACAGTAAAATGTACACAAACAGCCAACCAAAGCTGAAAATGATTCCTGAAAATGTCAATGAGATACTGTTTTTAACAGAAACTTGAGGTTGACCAAAGGAGCCAAGGTTTCATTGCTTATTTAGAGATATATTGTTAGAAATCTACAAAAGGGTATAATTGGCATATATACAAAAACTCTGGCAAAATGTATTTTAGCAGACCTCAAAATTAAACCCTTTCCTACAGTAGGTATGGTCAGCATAGCTTTATTTTATTCTCATCCAACTTAAATAAACAAAAATAACCTTCCTTTGCTTTAAGAAACACCTTTGCTATAGATGTTTGTCCCATCATTCCTTGAAGTCCCATAGTTTACTTTGATGGCCTCAGAGTAGCCCCTATTGCACATCACACGAACGGATCTCTCCTCCTTCCACACTAACTGCGCTTACCACCTGCCTCAGTCTAAACAAAGGGGATTTAAGAGTACCTCATACACGCTTACAGGCATTTTCGCATAACCATATCTGTGTTGATGTACATACAGCCAAGCTACACAGAATTTGGTACTGTCTTTTCCACAGGTGCATTGAGAAAAGGACTAATCAGTCTTTTATTAAAAGGTCAGCACAGCAGGCATGCAGGCTTTTCTCAGTTGTTTATTAAAAGTGTCTCACAATTTTCAGGGGGCATTTTCAGTTAAAGGCAGCTCACGACAGAGGGAGAATTTTCAGTAAACAGAGGGCTCACAACAGAGGGTGTATTCAAGCACTATGGACATTAGGCATCCAATATTTTTAGGCCATACATGCAGGAAAGTATTTTCAGGCGGAGCAGTCAGAACAGCGGTTACTCAATTAAGGAAAGAAGCCATGGCAACAGCCTGATGTATACACAATGCAGACTCATTTATCAGCTGCCACACTGCACCAGTAGCATCTCTACCAGCCAGCCCTAAGATACAGAGCTGCACATTACCTTCTAAGCCACAAAGAATTTAAAAAATCATCTTATAACAGTGAAGGTCAGTCAAAGTGGTAAAGGTCAGCCGACCAGTCAGTCTTTCATCAGTCAGGGGAGGCAGGAGGGGGTACTATGGATTCTATTATTACAGTGAGACAGTAGCAGCCCCTGGCTGGGTCACATGACTCAGAGGAGGGGGAGGAGAGAGTGCCTGTACATGGGTGGGTCTTCACGCACGGAGGACAGCATTCCCTTTCGTGTCTCCTCTGAATCGAGATTAGAAGACCAAGTTGTGCACAACTGGGCACTTGCTACTGAGCCCCACCAAGTGCGTTGTGACTCCAGAGACCTGGCACTCTGCCATGGTGGAAATTTTAAACCTCCATGTCCCTTTTAAATTATTGATGTAAACATTAATGCTTTATTTTGAGTCAGATAAATCAGCCCTTAATAGATACCCCGCTCAATCATTAACTGGCATTTGAAGGGATATGAATCAACTGGACGAACAGCAGTTAATCAATAAGTGTCGGCATTACAAAGAAATAAAAGACTGGTCACATGAATGTTTTATGATCGTCGCCATTTATATTATACAAAAGTTCCCATTATGTGTAATAGTTGGCATTAAAAATTACACAGATGATGTAGATTTTTTAAGAAAAGCTGCACAATGAAGTATCAGAAAGGTGGCGACTCCTAAACAATAGGGAACAACCAGCGGGTCATGTTTCTCGCGTGAATATTTCATGAGCTGCTCCACATCGGGTGGCAGCACCTGTAGACCATCGAGAGCTCTAACTTTGCCAACTAGAGCATAGCCTCCTCAGGTGTCCAACCAGGTTCAAGTCCGGGCTCCCAGCGGGCAGAACAGGGTGGCACCGTGACTCTCAATGGGCAGAATGAGGTGACCCCCTGCCGGCAGAATGCGCACAGAATTGCGTACAGGAAGGAGACTCAGTGCTCAGAGTGACAGCCTTCGGAGACCATGCCACCATTGTGCCCCAGAAGGGGCCTCGGAACCCCTGTATCGTTTTGTGTTAAAAGAGGAGGAGCTCCTTGTTCGCAGGAAGCAACCTTAGGTCAGCTTGAGACACACAAGGCACCAGATGAGAATAGTACCAGGGATCTAAGGGGAAACCACACATTTTCTACCCAAGCTAAAGGATGCAATCACTGAAATTTCTCACAGTCCCAGCTTTGGCCGGCAGACTCAGGCGCTACACCTGTTCCTAGATCAGTTACGTAACAGGCCTGTCTGCCCCCCTCAGATGACTGTGTGCCTGTGGTGCATTAGGGCTCCTGCAGTGCTGGGAACCATCTCCATCCCCACAGCCTGGCTGCAGACTGGGGTGAAAATAACCCAATCCACAGATATGGCCATTAATGCAGAGTCTCACGGCAAACCTGGGCTCCACACAAAGCTGCAATTTCCCTCACTGCAAGGGGCAGATCCTATCCTGCCCCGCACTAGAGAATAATGTGGGAACCTGGGGATAGAAGTTAAGAAATCGGGCTGGATCTACCAAGAGGAATACTGCCATCGTGCCATTGAGTTAGGGACTGCAGTAAAATCAGTATAAATGGGAAAAGTGTAAAACTGAGTCCTGGATTAGTGCATCTGGTAACCAACATATAAAACAGCAGACTCAATTACAAAAAGACTGAAATTTTAAGATTGAATGGTTATTAAACGTCAGACACTGTATAAGCAGGCGAAAGAGAAAAGGTGCATATAAATAAATAATTATTATTAAGGCATGACACACAAACTCTCTACTCAAGCAATATATCTGTTTAGACTGCGTGTTTCTTTTAAGAAAAGATGATGTTGTAGATACATAATGTCTTCACATGACATCTGAAGGAGTATATATCAAGTGCAGTGTTAGCACCAGCAAGGCCAGTCGCTGCATTATAGCACCCATAGACTCTGACCTGGAAACATGAGCAACTAGATTGAGGGTGCCTTTTAAGTTCAACTACCAGCCTCATCATCTGACAAGAGCTGAAGACAGTGGATCATCTTTTCATCTGTGCGATACAGACACCGTTTAAAGAGAAAGAGAGAGTATTGGAGTATTGGAATTGGATCAATTTCTCATTTGACACAACACATTAGGCAGCGAAACCAGCATCTTTTGCGTCCATGTAAGCTGGCCCAAACAGATCGAAGTGTCCCTGCAGCACCAGACTGCTGACTGGGCCAGAGCCTGAGGTGGCCCTCCCGACTGGGTGTCCATATAGAGAAAACCAAACACTGCCATTTAAATCTGACACTCTTTCAAAGTCCACCTCCATACTGCGGATAATGCCCACTATAATTATAACTAAATCAATGAAAACCCATTCTTTTGTCTCATCAAAAAGTGGCCAAATCATAAGGAACATGAGCACACAATTTTGTTGTTACTATTCAAAATAATAGTGCTTCTTCTCTTTAAGACCGATTGGGGAGACATGTCTGATCATTTCTGCTGATTTCTGCTCATTATAAACACACACACACACACACACTCATAATTGTACCCCAGGCTTGTTTAACCACAGGAGACAATACAGTATCATGCAAATGCATCCAATCCAGGTGTCAGCATGGGTTAAGGCACAGTACGCTAGAGGACTGCTTTTTTTTTTGGCAACCGCAATGTAAATATGCCTTAGGTCGACTGTTCCACACCCACACAGTCACTCAATGTCCTGATCCAGTCAGAGGTAGTGCTCAAAGATATTGCTCCTCGGGACCAGCGAAATGGGGCATGTGTCACAGTGCCACACACAGGTGATTCAGAAAATTAGTATGAGTTTTCACAAGAGAGGACAAACTTTTACCTGGGACACAGTATGAAACCATACTACACGTTTTAATAAACGTGTTTGCTCGAACAGAGGAGGAAATTCTTCAAAGTGGAATCCTTCATTTGATTACAACTGTTCATACTTTCAGCCCAGCTGAAGAAGAACCACCGCTTCATCAATCTTTGTTGCGTGTGACTTCAGTAAATTTATGACAAATCTGCAAGCTGCAACAGCGACCTGACAAATTTTTTCACATGCAAGCAATAAAAGTTAGACCACTGAAACACTGAGTCACAATGTATCAGCTTCATTGAGAAGCTACTTTAAAAAGGAAGAACCTGGGTCACTTTAAAGGAAATTGTAGCCTTTGCATTGCTGCATGCCAAATTACACATCCTCTGTGTAGAGAGGAATCAAAGAAAAAAACAACTGCCTCTGGGGGCATGGCTGAGTCAAGATTTCTCCAGGGGTGCATCCCTTACTGGCCACACGTTTGAAGATAATAAGCTCCTTCAGGTGTTACTGTGGAAAATTCCACAGTCTAACACTGAATACCGTCTTGCCAGGTATAGCCTAAATGATGAGTAATGTGCTCCCCTCCACCCACAGTCACAGGGTTTGTTGTCTGTGGACACTGTAGAATAATCATCTCCATTCCTCAGTAAAAACATCACCATTTTAATAACATCACCCGAGAAACAAAAGAAAAATTGTGACCCCGTCCATTACAGCCATGTCCCTCAAAGGTCAAAGGTGTACAAACTTTGTCATTGAAGCATGCTTAAATAACCATGTATTCAGTTAATAGTACTGTCAGGTTTCCATAAAAAAAAATACAGAGCAGATTGCAGACAGACTATACGTCTTTAACTATAAGTTTGTCCACACAATATGTTAATACTGATGCTAACAAATCATGGCGCTGGTTATCATAGCAATGTATGACCATCTCTGACTTGAAGATTTTATCTTTATATTACTGTGATCAATCAGATTTAAAATGTTAAATTATATGTGCTGTCGTATGTTTGTATAAGGACGAATTTGCCAATACTGCATGTCCTCATTTCTAATGGGAACAGATAGATAAGGTAATCCCCGAAACTCCTAGTGCATTCTCATAATAAATATATCACGTTGAAAAATAACATTGTTATAAATCATGGCCTAAGCATTTTAAATATGTATTTTCCTACTGGTTACTTTTACATTCTAGAATTTATAGGACAGCGTACAGGGTCAGGACACAGTTTTATTGTTGCAGATGAAAAAAACTAATCAAGGCCTGGTCTGGCCAAATGCACAAACACATAGGTGTAATCAACATTGTGACAAATCATTACCTTATCACAACTGACTGTATTCAAATGAGTCTCTTAAGCAGTCTTACTCCTAGTCCAAAAGAAAAAAAAAATTACTTTACAAAACTGGAGAAAATTTACTACAGCTAAAAGGATTCTTCTTGCGACACACTATGCATCTGTTGTGAAATAACTTGCTCTGGTTGATGAAACAACTTGATCCTGTTCTCTTTCTTAGCAAACACTGTATCCACTGTCAACACTGTATCCACGAAAGCAGGGAGACTGGGGACTCCAGCCGTTGTCCTTTCCTGTCCCAGTCATCATCGTGGCAGCAGGGAAACACCCAAAAAGAAGATTCAGAAACACATCTACATACTCACTCCCAAACTACTAAGTCTGGATAGAGTTAAAGTTTTTGCACAGGGGTAGGAATTTTCATCAACAAATCATACTGAAGCAACAGCTGGAATGTGTCAGCCTAACTCAGCTAGCAAGAGAAATTGTGGAGTAATTACAATTTGCTAACAAATTTGGACTAGGGATTGAACCCTTTCAATATTCCTAAATGTAATGAATATCGCTCTTAGAGCCGTGAGCCAGGGTTGCGTGCCAGGGTCATTAACCGTTTAGTTTCTGAGAAATATTTCCATCATGAAAATGAATTACAAGGTTTGATTATTACTTACTATAGACCCAGGACATGACACAAGCCCATCGCAGGGCAGGAGACGGACAGACAGTGTCACAGATACACAGGTTGCTATGCCAACTCACTCACAAGCTTGGGCCGAGGGAAGAAGTCAGAGCACCCATGCCTCCTTGTCTTGTATATGTCTATGTATCCAGCACATATCAACATTTAATCCCTCCCACAAATTCTCTGATACAAATTCAATTTTGTGAAAGATCTGACACTATTCAAAAGACATTCAATACTCAATCTGTTTGATATATCTGTTGCATGATAATGTTTACTCTAGTATACCAAAGTGTGATGAGCAAACAGAACGGCTCTTGGCAATGAACTCAAAGCTATGTTTTTTCATTGGGATAAAGTATCATCCTGTGGTTGAACTAATAACAGGATAAATTGGCTCATACTTAAATGTACTGAAACCCCTAGTCTAGCTAATCAAAATAAACTAAAACAAAGTATATTGCGAAAATAATATTCCCGAATATTAATCATAAAATGAGAAATCATAAAACTTAAAAACCATCCTATTCTACCAATTGGATGAGGGGAAAATGCACAAGACTACCATGGTGCTTAGAGAAAAACAGAAACACAACCACCTACAATGTGATGATTTTTACGAAACCTTTAATCTTTTAAAGAGGGGTGTCTACAAAGCGAGACAGAGCCACACACACCTACCAATCAGCACTGCCCTGGACACACTCCGATTGTAAGACTTGTCTGACAATCTGTTATCCAGTCATGCACAAACACCTAACAATCAAGTAACCGAATACATAAAACCAAAAGACAGATTGTCTGCATCAAACCAAAGTCAAACAGTCTACACTCCAAGCAAACACCTTTGTAAGAGTCTACAGCGAAATGGATCACTATGTTTACATGGTTGATTGCCGTGGAAGCCAAACGCACACCGGAAATCGCACTCTACTGAATGTATATAACCCGGAACTCCCACTTTTTCTTGTTGGCACTGTTTTCAACTAATCTGAATTAATATTCACAAAAAGGATAGTAAAGGCTACTCCAATCAGTTCATGAGCACTCTCACTCTCACCTGATGATGTTAGATATATGTTTACCTGTTGAATGGCTCCTTACCCTGAGCTACTAGTTTATGTGATCTGTCTGGCTACTGCAGCTATCAGCTGTTCTTGTACATTTAGCAGCCGTCTCTATGCCATTCACTATGTTCTATATTTGTGTCACAACCACTTACTGTATTTGAAAAAAAAGTTTTTTCATTCTGAATGCTCCATCTGGGTGTGCACAGCAAGATAGTTAATCAGTAGTAGCTAGGTAACCTGATGAGTCTCAGATTAGCTAGGTGATGCCCTGGTGATCCATCAGCATGCATACTCAAACATTAGAATGGAAATTTGACAAAAAGGTTTGTTTAAACATTATTTCGCGATATGGTTTTCTGAAAGGTTTTCCAGCTTGTTTTATATACAGTTATCTATGTTCTAAAACTTTAAACAGGCAACATGGGCTCAGGAAACTAATACGAATGTAATAGCAAAAAAAAGGAACACTGCAGACTTTACTGGAGCAAAATCCTATAATTACCCACTTTTTGTTCTGTGTTCTTAATCATTAGAATCTAACAAAGAAGCCATATGGTAATTACCAATTAAATATGTAGCACAGAGTGTAGAAATGTCATGTCTGCTTCTCCACATAATTGTTCCCATTTTCAACAGTTAATTTCAGTCATTTGTGTAGTGCTAATTACCGATCATGATCATTATCGATCATGTTAATATCACTTATCTACCACCGTTCAATCTTCACCCAGGGGAATGTCTTGAATTCCCAAATAAACCCCTCTTTTGTGAATTAATCTCTTTGTTCCTAAACACTAAACCTCAGACTTCAAAGCCAAAAGAATCAAGCCTAGAAGCCTAGCCAATAATCAAGACTATACTTATTTCTGTAACAATGATTTGAAGGAACACACCTGACTAACCTGAAACACCCGTCAAGCCAATTGCCCCAGTACT
>JAOVYW010035808.1:0-10229 GCA_025775045.1 Hiodon tergisus | reverse complement strand
CCAACACCAAAGCCAATTTTAGAAGCCTTGACTGGACACTCTCATCGAAATAGGTGATCTGTCAGCCTGATTTGTATGGTGAAAATGTAGAACTTTGAAATTGGACTGCTGAGCAATTAACATTGCCCTTCTGTAGGGCCAATTTAACACCCTGCAAGTGCCATTAGCATTTTTAGAACATTACCCATTTACCTTTTTAAATATTTGAAAAATGTTGTTCCGAGTCCCTGAAGTAAGTGCTGTGCAGCCGTACTGTAAAGTGGATGCTACATAACAAGTGATTTAATGTTTACTCCTCCAGTCGCAAGAGAAACACATTCCACATAGCACTAGGTAGGTAAACCCAATGGTATTGCAGCAGTTAGTATTTGTCATTTCTGTCAAGGAGGGAGATGTTATTCTCAAGATTAACCCTGGCTTCTCGCAAATAAATAATTGGAAATATAAATATAAATCGATGTGAGCGACAATCCATGGCCACTTCCTGCAAACTGACTTCACACCTTCAGTTGTGCTCTGAACAAGTGACAGAGTAATTAATAGCTCTTAGATCTACCGATAAGCTGTCCCTCAAAAAATATACATTTCAAAACTTTAATATTGATTGAACTGCATATCATACTGCAGGACTGCTTTCTAATGGACTTCACATGCTATTCAGATTTAGCTATATAGCAATAATAACCCTCCCGCCAGGGCTATAGAAGTACAAAGGAACATTGATAAACTGACTGAGAGCCTAGGTCTTGTCTGGTAGGTGTGGGACCGGAGGAGTGCGTGGGCATGTGTGCACCTCAGCCAACACCTGCCCCCTATCGGGCCGAGTGCCAGGTCTGACAAGGCAGGCCTTTCCGTCTGGGGGGCTCCTCCTCCCTGGATTAGATCGCAGCCCAGCCAAGCTTCCACTCCACACCCTGCCTTGGCTGCCAAGGTCTGAGCTAAGCAAGAACATACGATTTGTCTGCGCTGGTTACAGAGATACTTAAGACAATGCAGTTCATTGGTGGTCGAAAAAGTAGCCCATTGATAATAATTGTTTTTTTGTTTTGTTTTAAGGCCTGAATATCAGAGTGGAACTGTAACGCTCTCCCTCAGAGTCAGCTGGGGTACACTGAGAATGTCAGCTTTCACGGTACACAATTTCACTGCGACAGCGGACTGACTCTCTGTAAAATGAATTTCCACCCTGAAAAAAATATAATCAATAACAGTCCAAGAAATTTGCTTGCAATGCTATTTAACTTCAGCACAACAAACACGACACAACTCCTCAAAAGCGTTTCTCAATTCTCCCTCCTCTGCAGCTCGTCTTTATGCCATGCTAACATGGCTAACATGGTCAAAATGGCTAAAATAGCAAATATTTTGAATACTTAAGATGTCGGACATTTTCTGCCGCTTACGTTTTTAAACTGTGACCAGACGTCTGCAACATTATGGTTGCAGTTAAATATCACTCAAAATGAAATCCCTAGGGGAAAGGATGCAACACCAAAGCTTCAGTGATAGAGAGAAGGCGCTTCACGTGGGGTTATAGAAGAAGTTTAATAGCAAATTTAACTCTTAAATTTACACTTATGGATTTTACACGTTTGAATCAGTCTTCCAGTGGCTCAATGCAGTCATGGTAAAAAAAGAGTTATAAAGGAGATACACTAGCATGTTTGTTATAGCATTGTTTTCATCTTTTTGGAGAACTTTTACACGTCTATTAAAGTTGCCTGGAAATGATCCACTGTTAAACAATATACACTCAATGCCTATTATGGGTAAAAACATTTATTAATCAAAATGTCATCATGATTAAAGAAGATGCTAGACCTTCAACTAAATAAACTGCAAATATTTTTCAAGAATTCTATTTTCAAAAATGTTTTATGACTTGATTTTGAACAATCAAACCATTGTCCAATTCCAGTTTCATATTCAAACAGTCCTGGTCTTGGTCATGAACCTGATTCCAGGTGACAATAGATTAAATAGTAAAATAGTTCTAAAACTGGCAAACTGGTAGTGATTCAGAGTGCAAATGACAAGTAGTCTGCAGAGATTAAACCAGGAATGACAGGGAGTGGCCGTTCTTTGGAACAAAAGGCACCTCAACACTGCAGTTAGACGGCAGGTATTTGTCTGACTTCCTTTGTATAAACATATAAGCACAAATAATTCACATTTCCTTCCTAGAAAATGCAATTTTAGGTTTCCTTTCGAGTGAATCAATGGAGAACGAGATGGAGATCTCCGCAATTTGCAGAAATGTCAGGTTTGCTAAACAAGCACTAAATCAAAGAGCTGAACAGCCCAGGAGAGGCTGGACAATGGAGCTGACGGGCCTGAGGAACGGCTGTTAGAAATGACACTTAATTACACTCTGAAGGAATAGCAGGGACCCAGACTAAATCAAAATCACCCACCTACTGACTGGGGAGGCTTTCCCTCTTTGATTAAACACATCTGTCAGCAAACAGGGCTCTAATTTTCAATGGGTGGGTCAGGGTTTTCATTGGGTCTGGGCAATAAAGAGGTGGAGGACTGAATTTGGGAGAAAAGGTGGAGGACTGGGTTTGGGAGAAAAGGCTGCCAGATCAAATCCAGATTTAAGATTAAAGGTGTGAGCCTCCTCCTATTGAGTTTACTGGGTTCCCTTCAAAGCCATCTTTGTTTAACTGCTCTTATTTTCTTGTCCCCCTTAATGAGAGTTTCTTTTTCTTTTTCTGTAAGAGCATAAATAGTGCAATCATCAAAGTGAAAGGCGTATACACAACAACGACAATCTAATCTGCAGCCTCATAAAATGTTCCCTTTGTCTGTTTTCTTTTACACATGGGCAAAAGGTGATGTCTGTGATGGAAAAACCATAACCAAACAGCTTTCTTGCCAAAGACAGGGATTCTTCATAAAACAGAAACTTTCCTTTGATTGAAGTCTTCACAGTGTTTATATGCCAAACACTGGATGAATCTTTGCAGGAAGAAAAATAACAATACTGTAATAACAATTATTCTTTCTGGTGCAAACATTTGGGCAGCCGTTCCCTGTGGTGCCTGTGCGCTCACATGGATATGCAGTAAAAAGCTTTCATTCATCAGGGACAAGTGAGGTATTCTTTCCGCTCGTCCGCGAGCGCTGGGGTTTTTGTCCACCTCTTCCAACCTGCGGGGCACTGCCAGCTCTGGGTGCCCCAGCCGCCCAAAGTCACTTTTCACCCAGCGCCAGCAGCTCGCCTCCCTCCCATCACCATGCACAGAGAGGGGATTCATCGCAGGGGGACAGAGGGGCGATGGCGCAGTGGGAGGGCAGAGAAGTACCAGCCCTCCATACAGCTTCAATCCCAACACACAAACACAGACAGACAGACAGTCAGACAGATGCAGACACACACACACACACACACACACACACACAGAATGCAGCGACTGCAGCTCTGACAGACCAGATTCTGCTTTCCTGATGGGGTTCAGTCATCCTGTCACCTATACCTGAGACTAACCGCAGAACCCCACAAGCACTCCCGTCATTGTGGTGGCCAGCAAGAGCCCCACTTGTGCCACTGGGCATGCCAGAGACAGGGTCTTACATATGTGGGCCTGTGGGCTCGTTAGTGGCAATTAGACAGAGGGCTGTAATTTGTAATTTCCCACCCATTTTTATCGGTCTGCTTTGACTTCTGTGTGCCCGTGGCCTCTTTCCCAGCCAAAATAAGCATCTGAATGGTTGCCCCTGGCAAAAATACATTGAAGCAATTAGTAACTCCATAATGAACGGTAAAGCAAAAGAAACAGAAGAAAAAAATATCTTGAGGGTTTACAGTTTACAGCTTTGAGCTGTTCTGAGCGATAAACGAAAAAGCACTACCTCAGTGAACAGACAGAAAGTCAATATAACGTAACATGAAATGATTAACAGCATTTCAGGTGGATGAGCATGACATAAATAAAATAACTAAAACTAGCCTTCCATTGCTCTTTAAACTGCTTCCATTCAGATAGGACACTGAGGTTCATGTCGTTATCATGGGTTAAAAAACAAGGCAAAGGTCAGAGATTTGCATTGGGGATAGGGTTACATTGACTTTGAGAGGTTTTGCCCCACACATTTCGAAGCAAGCGGAAAACACATAAGGACAACTCAAAAGCTACCACTTAAACAGAGAAGGTAAAACTTGAAAGAGTGAATTAACTCTTCTGACACAATGAACCTGACATTAAGTGAGACAAAAGAGGTGGAAAAGTTTTGGTGACATTTAAAAACTAAACACAGTCTGTTTATATAAAATTTGAGCATGTTACCTGACTGACGAACACAGGGAAAAAATGCATGCAGCGAAGGGCAGAGTGGGGTCTCTTCCACTCCTATTAAATCGCTAATAATAGCCTAAACACATAAAACAGAAGGATATCTCTGCTGGAATGTCTGAAATCATGACTGCTTTCAAAACAGGCACGCACACACACCGCTCTGTGCACACGTACACTCCCGGAATCTCTCTTGAGGCACGCTTCTGCTTATCGCATGAAATCGGCACACCTATGAACCTCGCGGCTGCAGGGAAAGCTGGATCTACCAGACGCTTGGAGGGGTGGGAAAACTCTGCGCACAGTCGAGCAGCATGAATACAAAAGGAACTGGACACCCCGCCCTTCCCTCCCCGTATCCATGTCCCAGAAAAATGAAACATGCCAAGCTGTACCTTCAGAGTTTCTTTCTTCCTCTCTTTCTGGCTTCTAGCACTCGTGTGAGGCAGTAGAGTCTGCCGTTTGTAAACTCCTAGAACAAGGTATGGCTTGAGTGTGTGTGGAATGGGGGGTGTGACAGAAAGAAATATAGAGAGAGAGAGCGAGAGAGGGAGGGAGGGAGAAATAGAGAGAGAGAGAGAGAGAGAGAGAGAGGGAGAAATAGAGAGAATTGAAAGCTGGAGGGCAAACGTAAGAAACCCGAAACCCCAAAGCTCAAGTGGTAGTCGTGCAATCTTCCCCTCTCCCTCTCTTTTTGCTTTCTATTAGAGGCAGGTTCTTGTTGAGGAAGGACGGGACATTATTTCCTTGACCGGACTCTGAAGTGAAATTTTCAGGAATTAGCCCTTTGTTTTTTTTGTTGTTTACAAAGTTCTTATTTGCCTGGAAGAAATAAAGCAAGACAAAAATCCCTTCAAATGACGTTCTGTTTCTTTGCGTTGGGTTTTGGAGTATAGACGCCTTTGTTTGTTCTAGAGGTCATTTCAAGTGGGGGGAGGGGGGTATGGAGTGGTTCAGAGGTTATCAGCACATCTCTCCAAAGCATGACCTTTCAACTGAGTTATCAGCTCCCTTTAAAAGGTGGGTACCTGTAGAATTTGTGTATAGACAGATTCTTCCCTTCTTTGCGCATCTCTCTGTCTAAAATATGAATTAATGAAATTCTTATTACATTGCTAAAGTTTATGAAAGAAGAATAGCACACATTATAGTTATAACAGCAACCACAATGAAGAATTGATTAATCAATTTATATAATATTGATAATCACTGTAAACTTCATTATTCCTTCAAAACTGTATGCACACAAGTAAGTATGCACACGACCAGACACAGACACAGACACAGATACAGACACACAATCACTGACTCCTGGAGGGAACCACTCCTATTACGGGATACACACCCAGACAAGTCTGCATGGTACATGCTGAAACATTGGAATGTGAACTCTGAGTCATCCAAAGTCAATGGAGAATGTTGCAACTGTTTACCTATGGAGAATAGAACAAATTTTATCTGTGGTGTTGGCACTGAGCAGGAGGTGCCCCACTTCATTTATGCGTGTGCATAGACGGGCACACACCCAGACATTTCCTGTGCATTACAAAAAGTTGTGAACTATCGTTGAACTATTGTTGAGCACATTTCAATTAAACCTTAACGCAAGATTAAAAAGAAAAGAATAAGAATTTTCTAAAGACACTTAACTGTCACGCAGAGGAAGTATTTTCTCCAGAAAGACTGGTGATCCAAACCAGGCAAATAGCTTAAGTGGAACATACGCAGAACATTGTCCCGCCAAATAAAATTGTTCTCCAAGTCCAAGGAAACAACATTTGTTATCCGCTGCAATCAACAAATTGATCCAGCTGGGGCTCATTTAGCTCCTTCATCCAAGGTCATTGGTGATGGAAATGAATAAATGATTAGAAATGTCCCTTGGAGGAAACAGAGCTCAACAGATTGTCCTGTGTCTCATGTCTGCACGTGACTGCCAGATATCTGCACGTGACTGCCAGATATCTGCACGTTTATGATTGTGCATCTTTAATCATCGTGTCCTACAAATAAACCATGGAAGGAGGACACAAGTTCCTTGGCGTTTCCGTTTTTGTTTAGTCTGACTCTGCAAGGGTGAAAGGTTAAGTGCCATCAGGCCAACAAACGTAAACACAAAACAGTACAGCGTTAGGCAGCGCCGCCAGCACAAACAACAGGCAGCCCCCAATGTCTTATTCAAATGAGGCGTCTCTAAACAGATTTTCTCTAAATGCTGAGGCGAACAATTGTCTGACACAACCCCAACAGCTAATGTTTAACCATTTACTGGAGTAGCTGGCTCTAACAGGATGCATACAAGCACTTTGGATTGTCTTACCATTACTGAAATTACGTAATCATATATTTTGAAATCACTTCATAGTAAAGGTTCTTTCTAATACAGTTCAGATTCGTTCTTAAATTACCACAGGGATAGGACAGACATCGTTCCATGAAAATTTGATCATCTAGAAAGAAATATCTTACAGGGACAGGCCCTGTGCAATTTTATCACCTCACTGCACTTGTAGCCCTGGGCTTGTTTTGGTTTGATGCTCAGATATGAGTGACTTTTATTGTGTAGGATATACAGTAAACATAGGAGAAATGCATTTGAAGTAATAGGCATAGTTTCTTGAATATTTTCCGTGACAATGTTAAGTTGTTTTTTTCCTTCCTTGTTATATTACTTAAAATATCAGAGCCATTAAATTTGCTTGAACAAGACTGAACTTATTCTGTCACAAGCTGCTATTTCAGTCTTTTGACGTTTGTTACAACAAGTATATTTGAAATGGAATTATACATGCAGACGCTTTTGTAAACACGCAGTAATACATTTAATCAAAATGATAAATCAGTGCCTAATGACAGTTCCCGAAATCCTTGTTCTCCTTTTATGCAATATCGAGTGACCTACTGGAAGATAATTAAAGTGATACAGCTGGAGGGATGACAATGTTAAATACATAAGAATGACTCCAGTTCTGTGTTTGACATACTTTTACAAGTTTCTAGATTTGCAATTTGCGTATTTTCATTTCTAACTTAAATGTAAATACTGTCCTACTTTTCACTTTGCATTGGAACCTACCCTACTACTGTATCTCACCATGGCACCATAGTGTGGACCTCAGGAAACCCTAACCCTAAACCTACAGTATCTCACAAACTGGGACTGTAATGTGGACCTCAGGAAACCCTAACCCTAAACTTACAGTATCTCAAAACTGAGACCGTAATGAGAACCTCAGGAAACCCTAACCCTAAACCTACAGTATTTCACAAACTGGGACCGTAATGTGGACCTCAGGAAACCCTAACCCTAAACCTACAGTATCTCACAAACTAGTCAGGATGCCAGAGGCAAGACAGGTTTCGGGTAACAGCTTTTTCTCACAGTTAAAAGTATCAGTATCAATAGGTTTCTGCAATAAATAATAACAAACAAAAAAAATTCTAGGAATAAAATAAGCCTATTGTTTCCCAGTAGTCTCAGGTGTGTCAGCAGATTCAGGGCTTCCTGTGTGCTACCTGGGTCAACAGACTCAAGTGCCACAAAGGCCACTTTCATCTTCTCGGCATGATGTTGACCCTGTACTCTGCAACATGCAGGACCCAGCGGGCCGTCGACGTGTCTGCCTGACCAAGATGAGGGCCTGCAATGCCTCGATTAACCCTTCTTCAGCCCTTGGCTGCTCCCGGGACCTTCAGATCACAGGAGCACGCTAGCACCATGTGTCATGGAGAGCTTATCTCCTACTAATAAAACAGCAAATGTGTGCTTAACCAGACCAGCTGTGGCCAAGGCAGCTCTTCACAGAGAAGCAGTGTCCTGACCTTCAGCAGAGCTAACCTTGAATATTTTTGTAGAACACACACACAGAGGTACGCACGCACACGCACACACAAATACACACACACAAAGAGGCACGCATGCACACATGCATACACATACCACTTCATGTCATCACACATGTTTGAAAGCCCAGAAAAGCAAATGGCAGCACCATGAAGGTGGTCCTAAGGAAATAAATGACTGTAGCATTGCATCCTCTCAGAGCTTCTCGTACATTATTCGGATGTACGTGGTCTGATTTCAAGACTCCCGCACAGGGCATTCCAGCAAGCCTCTCCACTGTATTTATAGACTGCACTCATTAAATGGCTCAAGATGTGCGATTTGGCACAGGCATATCAGACAATGAGATCAGTTCAGGATCCTTGTCTATGTGTCGTTACATAATGTGTTCCATAATAAATATAGCACCACAGTTGTCATGCGCATGCTTTATCACCTCAACCAGACTTTTTTTGTTTCTCTTGTGCCCTGGTCAATCCTGCTTTCTTTTTTAACACTTCCTCCCCAGCCCCCCCTCTCCAATTCTTTAGACTCACTAGAAGTCAAGGGGGTCCTGGAGCTATAAAGATTTTAATTCCATTAAGCACCACTCGTTCCTTTTCTAATTAAAAAACAAAGGGAGCCGCTTGGGAGCGCCGCAGGACCCAGCAGAGACTAGACTACTTTCTGATCAGAAGTCGATTGAAAATGGCTAGCAGACGGAACAGAGTGTGTGTTTGTGCATTTGTCAATTTAAAAGAACAGTTTGATTCCAACATTAACAGCAGCAGATACATTTAAGCTACAGGTAGAAACTAACACCGTGTTCAGGGAAACGTTTCCGACTGCAGATCGCTGCTCATACCAGACAAGCTGTGGCAGAGAGGTTGGAACCACAATTGGTCCAAACCAAACCATAGTTAGAGTTGACAATGTACACACACACACTAATTCCTGTGATCTCGTTGTTTATATTTCCTGGTAATTTAAGAAACCACCCCTGAGGAAGGAAGCTCATTACCTAGAAGAATCCATGTGAATATGCATTTACCTAGCAGAATCAGTGGTGAATACACATTTACCAGGCACAACAAGTTGTGAATTTGCATTTACCTAGCTTTCCTTAGCAAAATAAGTTGTGAATACGCATTTACCTAGCATTACCTAGCAGAATCAGTTGTGAATACACGTTTACCTAGCATTACCTTACAGAATCAAGTTGTGAATACACATTTACCTAGCATTACCTAGCCGAATCAGAAGTGAATACACGTTTACCTAGCAGAATAAGTTTGCGAACAAGCATTTAACTAGCATTGCCGAGCAGAGTAAGTTGTGAATATGCATTTACCTATGATTAACAAGCAGAATAAGATATGATTACGCTTTTACCTAGCATTACCAGGCAGAATAAGTTGTGAATACGCATTTTGCAAAAGAGGAGGTACTGAAAGACTTACTGGTAGGGCAGGCCATCTCAATCCCAATGTTACTGCCCTCCATAGCACAAATAAAACAAAAAATGTTAAAAGTGTTAACGCTTAAAATATTACTTCTGGAATAAGCAGCAGCACACAGGAAGTGAGAAGCCAACCTATCATGGCGTTTCTTACCTCTGGGGCACAGGTGAAAGACATAAACACGACCCCACTGGAGTGAAGGTGGCCGAATAAGGACAAAGCCGGACGTAAGGAGGGCAGATTTATCCCTCCATGCAGCCCCATGCAAATGGGGAGAAGGCCCTGCCTTTCAGCACACATACAGTAAATCAGGGCTGATGTGCAAGGCCTATTGAGCCCAGGGGAAATGTATGTGAGCAAACGAGAGCCAAGGCAGTAGATGTGTCTGCATGCTGATGAGAGGCAGTGAGGTCGGGGGCTGTCAAGCGCCCAGCCAGCCTGTAGCCTAGCTACTGCAGCAGGGCTGAAGAAATTACATCTTCTGTTGTTTTCAGACAGGGAGAGTAGAGGAGGGCAATCAGCAGAGGGCAACCAGAGGAGGCAGGAGTTCATTTCCTTACCCAGCAGAATTTAAAAAGGGGGGATTGTCCGGTTCGGACCAAAGACAGCCATGTGGCGCGACACTAATGTCGTGGGGGGGGGGGGGGGGCA